>PVJS01003461.1:0-75482 GCA_004027185.1 Glis glis | reverse complement strand
CTGTCTCTCTCTCTCTCTCTCTCTCTCTCTCTCTCTCTTTCTACCTAGTGAGGCCCTCCACAATTTCGTGAGACTCGGTTTCAAAATAAAGTATAAAAAAAAATAGGGCTGGGGGTGTAGCGCGGAGGTAGAATGCCCCTGGGTTCAATCCCTAGTACTGCAAAAAAAAAAAAAACCATTCTAAGACCTAAATCTGTTTGTTGCTAGATTCACTTGGGATCCCAGGTTCCCTTTTGGAGGATGTGGAGTAGAATCTAGATCACCGCCAACAACAACCACTCAGACCACACGGTCAGACTGTGTTTGTGGCAGCTGGGGTAGAGTGAAGGAATCTTAAGACCGAGGGAAAACTGTGTTAGGATTTTACTAACTGGAAAAGAGCCAAGAATGGTTAGTTTCCCTTCAGGACAGAGTTCACCTTCTAAATGTAATGTGGTCAGAATGAACTGGAGAGCAAGTTACTGATGCAAATGACCATTAGTGTTTTTCTTGACTATTTCTTTCCTTCCTTCCTTCCTTCCTTCATCTTTCTTTCTTTTTCTTTTTTCTTTTTTTTTAAGTACTGGGGGTTGAACCCAGGGGAATTCTATCTCTGAACTACACCCCAACCCTATTTTATTTTGAAATAGGGTATCACTAAGTCACCCCGAGTTGCCAAGGCTGGCCTCAAACCTGCGATCCTCCTGTCTGATCCTCCTGTCTCAGCCTCCCAAGTACTGGATTACAGGTGTGTGCCAACACACCTGGCTTGACTAGTACTTCTTAATTTTGCCAATAATTAGTTCTAATCCAGTTGTAATTGAGTAGATATACTCGAGTACATATTTTTATTACAATTAGATTAACTGGAAATTAACTGCCATAATTTGGTCTTCAACTGTATTAAGGTAATGAAACAGAATCATGTTCATAATGAAACAGACTGTTTCTTACAAATAGGGAAAAAAGTACTTTACAGTTGGGAGTCTTCTAGATTTTCCAAGAATGACAGTATCAAGTAGTAGTTAAGTGTGTGGGTTCTGAACCTGGTCTAACCCGGTTTGAATTTTTGCTGTTACTACCTACCTGTGAGATCTTGGACAAGTTTCTTAGTCTCTCTGAGTCTCAGTTTATCGTTACAAAATAAAACATAGAAAGCATTACCTAATAAAGCAATTAATAGGAGAACTAAATGATGGTATAATAATATACATGGAGCTCCTTGTATAAAGTCTAGCACATAGTAATAGCTCAATAAATACTAGTTATTATCCTGTCATTTTACAGATGCATACCTTGAGGCTCAGAGTAATTGTAGTAATTTAGAGATAGAGCTAAGATAAGAACTTAGGACTTCTCAATTTCAGCCTGATACTTCATTGAGGGTAACTTACCATTTGCCACTCTGTAATTTGGATTTTTCTAGTATATAATTTGTGAAAACTTGGATAGTGAGCTTTCTGTGAAAATTGGGTTTCAACTTGAACATGTCTTCAATCTGTAAGCTACTTATGAAAAGGGCTGTTTTCAAGCTTTCTAATAGTATCATTTGATAATTCATCTATTAACATTATTTGTAAAGTACTTACAAGTCATTCCTGTTTAATTGAAAAGTCCTCTTCAAAACAACATCAATTTGAGTGTTGATGAAACCAATTTGAGTTGCAGTATACATTTACGTGTTGTATAGCTGCAATTTACTGAGTCAGAATTGGAATCCTTAGACATTAAGAGGCCCTCCAGACATACAGTCTGATCAATACAGGAAATACAGTCTGATCAATACAGATGGCCCTAATAGAAACAGGTGTCGTTTGCGAAATAATTTCAGTGAGACTAAAATCATTATAACACAGCCTGTTCTGTTTTAACTCTTGTTATGGTCAAAATGTGCTTCAGGCTCTCCAATAACCTTAAATCCAACATAGGCTGACCGCTTAATCTATTCTAGAAATTAAGGCCACCATTGGTCAACCTGATACTCCTCCCACTTTCCAGCAGCAAAGCTTGAGGAACTTATGCAGTATGCTGGGTGTATTTTGCAGTATAGATACAGTCAGATACCAGGTGATTCACCTCATTCAAATGGGAGTCAGCTGCCTTGGACCAAATAAGTACTCAATATATAGTTGAGTTGAAACAAAGATATGCAGTATTTTATCCATGTTAGGTATGCTGATAAAAGTGGTTAAAATTTCATTCTATGGGTTGATTCTTTATTTTTGTTTTAAAGGGGTTGATTCTAAAAGAGTATTCCCAAGAAGAAGCCTTGGTGTGGTAAAAGAGAAACAGAGAGCTAGAAGAAATTGCTCTGTGACAATATGACTTCAGATAAAAGATGTATTAGTCAGGTTGCAAGAAAGCAACTTTATCTAGAGAAGGGAGGGGAAATTCATTGGTTTGTAAAGCCACAGGAAGATGGAATGGGGTCAGGGATTAAAGGGCTACTGACTCTCCCCATTTATTCTCAGACCAGCTTTTCTGCAAGGCAGAAGACCTGTCTGAGACCAACCTTGGGTTCCTGTCCTTGCATAGCCTTGTGAACAGAGTGAAAGGAAGTCATTTTCCCCCTGCTCTGGTTGAAATAACCCAGGGAAGGACTGAACTGAGCCTCCTGTCCACCTATGGATAACTGTCATGGCCAGGGATCGAAAGTGCTCAAGGACCACCCAGAAGAAAAGGGTACCATTCTGTGCACACAAACTCTGCCCACTGCATCTAGCAGTTACTGAATACCTTCTTTGTGCTGAGTATCAGTGTTCTCTCTCTCTCTCTCTCTCATTTACTTCTCCTAAATAAGAACCATGATGCCAGGAAGTATTCACAGGGCCACAATGTGTGGCTCTGAGGAGCCCAAGGGAGCCTGGTCTGAAAGAAGAAGGGGAGCCCTAAGTTACCAATGACCTCATAGCAGGGAACTCCCTCTTCTCATCCCAAATCAACAAGGACAAGTGGACTCCAAAGGCAATCCTCTTCACCCCCAAACACCTTTTCTAATTGGTGAGGATTTAGGTTTTAAGCGGTCTGAAGCTTATATAAGTCGGGGATCCCTCTTTAAGAAAGGGAATACCGTATCACCTTATTTTGCAAATTTTATAACATGTGACCATGTAAAGACACTGTTAGTGCCCCTTAACTGTGTCCCTCTAGGAGAAGGGTCCTGAAGTGGAGGCCTCATTAGCTTTACGATAAATACCCTGTGGTGATATCTATCATATCAAGCTGCAGTTGCAACCAGGATTTAAATGGGCATCTGTGGTCCAAATGCCCATTCTTTTTTTTTTTTTTTGCGGTACCGGGGATTGAACCCAGGGGCGTTCTACCTCCGTGCTACACCCCCGGCCCTATTTTTTATACTTTATTTTGAAACTGGGTCTCACGAAGTTGCGGAGGGCCTCACTAAGTAGAGAGAGAGAGACAGGGAGAGAGAGAGAGAGAGAGAGAGAGAGAGAGAGAGAGAGAGATGAGGCTGACCGCGAACCCAGAACCTCTGGTCTCCGCCTCCCAAAGTACTGGGATTACAAGCGTGCGCCACCACGCCTGGCCCAAATGCCCATTCTTCTTCTTCAAGGCCACAACCCATGAAGACCCTTCCCCCTGCCACTTATCCTTCTAGAGCTTCTATAATCCAGGCTCTTGTCCATTTTGTCTCAATTAATTCAAATCCTAGAAATGTGTCCTTTTTGTAATTATTTGAAACTGACTCCCACCCATCCCACAGATGGCTTTTCTTTCGTTAGCAAAATATGGTCACTGAGGAGAAATGGACTTGAGAACTCCACTTATTCCAAGGCAAACTTTTTGGCCTTGGTGTCACAGACTTGAACCTGATGTTCCCAGGCACAGCACGGCACTGCTGAAACTGATAGTCTAGTCATGTAGGGGATTTTCCTGACTGTGTCTGTCTCCCCGTAGCTGTTTATTTGTACTGCTGTCTGCTTTGGTTTGGGACACTGACCTTATAAGCTGCTTCCCCAGCCCAAGCCATAGCCAGAGAACTAGGAGTTTCCCTCTGGCCCTGATTACGCCTGATCGGAAGGAGCTGGCTGTTGATTCACTGTAGAACTGGACTGGGGTTGTGGGGTGGGGGCTTTATAGTGGAGAGAGTCAAGGAGAGAGGGGAGGAGGAAGAGAAGGAGGGAGAAGAGGGGGGAGGGAGGGGGAGGGAAGGAGGGAGGGACGGGGAGAGAGAGAGAGAGAGAGAGAGACAGAGAGAGAGAGAGAGAGACTGTTAATATTATTGCCAAGCCAGCTGTGGCTCTCTGGACAGCTGAGTCATAGACAATCAGGCAGTTCAGTTGGAAGACAGACTGTGCATACTAACTCTTGGATTCCAGCTGGAGCAGGGATAGTTAAAAAGTTAAAGGGGGGGCACAATTTAATCTCAGTACTTCATTCTGAGACTCCCCATGATCAGAGGTGAAGGAAAAGAAGCTGGTTAGTTAAGAATCTCTTAGAGAAATCTGGGCATTGCTATTTCACTCTTTTAAATACATAAATTACAGTAATTGCTAGAAGATTCTGGCTGCCAAGTCTTTATTGGAACTGGTTAAAAGTTGTCTTAAAATGTCGTCCACTGAGTCACAAGTTCATAATCAGCTGTGTCGTGGCCGGGTTTGGCAATTCCACTAAGCACAAGAAGGTCATTATTACAGAAATAATTGGAGGAATGGTTATAATATCTAAAATTTGCCCAGAATGAAAAACAAATCTCCCAAATATGGCAAGGAAGTCTTGAAAGGATGTTAAGGAGCATAGACATGAGCATAGTGGACCTCCACTATCCTGGACAGAGAATTCCCTCCTGGTGGAATGAGATGCACCAGGGTCTATGCTCTGCAGCATTGCTGCTTCACTGAATGGGTGAAACATGAAGAATCTGCATGGAATCTAGCAGCCACATGCTGTCACCCATGAGTGCTCCTGCCAGCAAGAAGCCTCTGTGCCCATCTTGCCTTCTGGAAATTCACAGGGCCATGCTGATGTGGTTTCCTGCAAATCCATACATTTGAGACACTGCTAAGCCCAGGGCTAAGCAGTGACCTTTCCATTCATCTCTTCTTACTGCTGGTCTTGTTCGCCCTCGAGCTATTTCTCTCCTTCTGGACATAAACTAGAGAGATGAAAGGAGTGTGCATGTGTGCATGTATGTGTTTAATAAGAATTGCCTGGGGAGCTTTACAAAGAACAAAGGAATGGGACCACCATATGACCCACCTATACCACTCTTGGATATCTTTCCAAAAGAATTAAAGTTAGAATACTACAGTGATCTGTAGCCATGCAATTCACAATAGTCAAATTATGGAACCAACCTAGGTGTCGGTCAACAGGTGAATGGGTAAAGAAAATGTGGTTTATGGAATTCTACTCAGCCATAAAAAGAACAAAATTATGTCATTTTCAGGAAAATAGATGGAACTAGAGAATATTATGCTGTGAGATCAGCCAGTCTCAGAAAGTCAAGGGTCATTATGTTTTCTCTCACATGTGGAAGGTAGAGATAAAATAAGAAACAAAAGGAACTTCAGATAAATGAGGAGAAAGAATAGTAGAAGAGGATTAGGGGAGGGAGGGGCGAAGAAAAAAAGGAGGATTGAGGAAGAAAACAGTTCAAATAATGTAAATAATGCTATTTCCATATCTGAAGGTATCACTGCCAATCTCACTAACATATACAGGGAGGGAGGAGTGTGCAGCAGGGCGGGATGCAGAAGGAGATACACCAAGTGATGTGTACATGTAGTTTGTATCACTCTGAACCTCACTGTGATATATAATCATAATGCACCAAAAAAAATGTGTGTGTGTGTATGTGTGTGTGTGTGTGTGTGTGTGTGTGTGTGTGTGTGTATTGGTTTATAATCATCTCTGGTAGGCATAATAAATTAATTTTATTCCCTTCTAAGGAGAAGGCTGAAAGTCTGGATTGTGGTCCAGACTTTGTCTATACAGCCTTGGACAAGTATCTTATCCTCTTAGGAGCTCTATTTCCTCTTTCAACAAAATAAATATTTTAAATTAGATATTACTTAAGTCCCCTTCATTCTAGGCTGTCATGGTTATAAAATCCCATGGCCTTTTATCAGCACTGCTATTACATTAGCCTATTATTTGTCAGCAGTGTGACCTTGGGCAGCTCACTTACCTTCTCCCAGCTCCTCATATTCCTTCATATATGAACATTAGATGGGAGGTTCAAGTCAGGTTTTCCAAATCTATTCTGTGGAACAGCCCCAGTCCAAGAGATTCTCGATGAAGAAAAGGTTCCCAGGCACAGTCCAGTAGAGAGCCAAGAAGCCTTAAAGGTAACAAAAAAAATCCCCAAACCCAAAGTGACTCTACCACGAAATGACTGTTTTCTTGTAAAACCTATTAACTTACCAAAGAATTAACTTTTGTACTTGATGTTCAGATGACCCATCAGCTCTCTCTTTTGCCCATCAGATTGCATTTTAGAAATGACTTTTACTTTTAAAATGTAAGAAATACTCTCCTTAGGACCTTTAAAATAATTCACAGAAGAACTTTTTAAAGAACTTGTGTGCGGACAAGATAATATCCAGTGGAGGAAGCAGTATTCCACGGCTTCATTCCTAAATGTGGCAATTTTGTGGTCAAGGCTCCAGCTTGTTAGATAAAAGTCCCCAGGGAAGGCAGGAAGGGGGCAGGGTTCTCTCTCCAAAGACACTGGAAGGCCTAAGTTCAGTGGAGGGATTTAGCATCTATGATAACACTCACTGGGCAGCCTGCTAATCAGGTATCCAGCATAAGATATGCCATTGATTGCCATTTGGAAAAATGAAAAAAACATAGAGAATGCTTAGGAAAACAGGGAGGATGGTTAAAATCATTTAGGAATTTGTAAGTCAAGGATACCAAATTACCAAAACAGTAATCCAGTATTACTGAAACAAAATATATTTTGCTATCCTTTTTATCCACTCCAACTTTGCAAAATCTAAAAAAAAAAAATTGGTAGAGAAAAGAATAAGATTTGGTTATGAGGAAAATTTATTTATATGCAGAACCTCTTTTTCCAATGATGCCTGATAAATAGCAGACTACTTACTGCATTGGATATTATCTTGTCTGCACATGAGTTCTTTAAAAGATCGCTCAGTAAAATTATTTTAAAGGTCCTAAGGAGAGTATTTCTTAACATTTTGAAAGTAAAAGTCATATCTAAAATGCAATTTTATGGGCAAGAAAAGAGAGCTCATGGGTCATCAATAGCCTTAGGACCAAATGCTAATGGCCAGGGACTGGGGTAATAGGTAGAGTGTCCACGATTAGTCCCCCAAGACTAATGTCTTTTCTCTCTCAGACAACAGCCGCTTTCCCACCTGGGTCTTATAAAACAGTGCTTACACCTCAGGAGAGTGAGCCTGTGTGAAGTATTGAAACAGGGCAAGACATCACACATCTTCTGACACAGCTGGGTCAAGGGCTATTAGCCCTATTTGAGAACAAGGAAATTAAGACAGACTTTCTCAAAACCCACACATCTAGTCAAATTAGTAGGCCCAAAGGAGACTCAGAAATTGCAGGCTTGGACAAATAGATCCAGTGCCTCTTATCCAGTCCTACTGCCAACCAAATGGTGGCATATTGAGGCCTTTGAAACACAGAGGCAGATGCCTCACTAACTAGCACTGTCTAGTGGAAGAGAAGGACAAATCAGCTCACATCTCTTGCAAGGTTGTTTATTAACTCAAAAATGTGCTCCCAAGGGCTGACTCCACCAGATGTCCTTAGGACATGCTGAAAGGTTACAAGGAATAGAAATGAACATGCTAAGATGAAAACAGTCTGGCCTGTGGAATGCTCCAGAAAGTTGGGGTAGGAAAACTGAAATAGTTAAATATCATCAATCATCATTGGGATTTAAATTTATAAAAGTAGGAAGTATATATTATAAAAGACTGAGGAGGGTATTTCTTGAATTCGAAAGTAATAGTCATATTCGAAACACAATCTCATGGGCAAAAAGGAGGGAAGATAGAGAGATACCCTGAGTTTGGCTGTGCCCATTTTCCTTCATCCAGTAGTCCTTTGTATTCAGTGAGTAGAAAAAGGAAGCCATGAGAATTTCTTGATGAACAAGTAATCTGCTTAAAAAAGAGGTATTTAGAAGCCAAGATGGCGACAGAGGAAAACAGCATGTTTCAGTTGCTCTGAGACTTAGACCTCGAACATCAAGAAGATAGCATCTTGACAAGAGAAGAAAAGCAGCGAAAAATACAACAAAACAATGAAAAAATGAAACACGGTAAAATCAGACCCAGAAGAGAAAGAAGTCTGAAAGAGCTCCACACAGCTCACCTGGGGAACTCCAGCAGCAGTGGTGGTACCATCTTGCCCAAGTCATGCTGGGACTGGTGAATGTGGACACCATGGCTCTCAGAGAGTGCCAGCATAAAAGCCAGCGAATTGTGAAGCCAGGGACTGCAGATCATTAGCAAAAGCAGTCAGAACCTCGCTCCATGTGCATCAAAGACCCAACAATCTGGCCTGCCCAGCCAGATCCCCGCAAAGGAAACTCAGTCCACCTCCTCATCCAGGGATACAGTGTGCCAGACAGTAAGTTAACAAAAAGTTACAAGGAATAGTCCCTGGCGCTGCCACAGGGACTTGACTGTGGCTAGCTACTGTCAGGCACAGCAGAGAAGTGGATTAAAAAACAGCCTGGGGCCGGGCGTGGTGGCACATGCTTGTAATCCCAGTACTTTGGGAGGTGGAGACTGGAGGATCCGGGTTCACGGCCAGCCTCAGCTAGCGAGCTCTCTCTCTCTCCCCCTATCTCTCTCTCCCTCTCTCTACTTAGTGAGGCCCTCCACAACTTTGTGAGACCCGGTTTCAAAATAAAGTATAAAAAATAGGGCCGGGTCTGTAGCTCAGAGGTAGAATGCCCCTGTGTTCAATCCCCAGTACCGCAAAAAAAAAAAAAGCCTGGGGAGCATTCTCAGGAAAGACCTATAGTCTTCAGGTTGCAGCACCTTGCAGGGTCTCCAGGGATCACTGCAGGATAACTAGTCCTGGTGTCTGAGGAGAAATAACCCAGCTACCCGAGTTACAAGCTCAGAAAGTAATAGACCAGTGTCTGGCGGTGTTCTGGGGCTGAAAGCACCGGTGCCAGGGGCCAGCAAGAGCAGCAGAGGAATTCTTGGGGCTGAAAAACTGACTGACCCAAGCCCCAGATCTGAAACTGTATTGCCTCTCTCAGCCAGAGATTGGGCCCTGAGTGGAGAGCAGCTGCAGCACCACCTAGGCCAGGGTGCAGGTCTGGAGGCCAAGAGCCAGCCAGCTCTTGACTTGTTCACAAATACAGGCTGGGAACTCAACACTCTCCCTCTAGCAGAGTTTATGTCTGGCATGCATGCATGCTAATGACTGACAGTACCTCATGAGATCATTATAAGTAGGTCAGGAGTGGAGTCCCAGGGGCCATCAGAGCTCAGTGAGCTGAGCCATAAGCTCAAAACATAGCAATTGCTGGCTTTGCTGAGTTAAAACTACCTGGCCCCAGAGGCCAGAGGCCAGTGCTCTGGCACCATCACAGGCTAATAATCAGCAGAGCAGTGGTAGTGGTTGTGGGGCACCAAACTCCAACCAGCAGGCCACAGGATCTGGACAGAATATCATAGTCTCTGGCCCTGTGGAGATTGGACCAGGGGAGCAAGGCAGCCTGCAGCCAATCAGAGACTCCTGATTGCCTGCACTGGGAACTACATTTACTTAAAGAAGCCATGGGGGACAAACTCAAAAGTTTAACTTTATATTTGGTAGAGCCAAATATATAAACCCCTCATAGACCTTACTATAAAGGGATAACAAATAGATACAGGAATCACACACAAAGAGGAAGATGCCAAGACAACAGAAACACAAAACTGAAAATATGAGAATGAGGAACAGCAAGGAAACAAACTCTCACAATTCAATAACAAGGGGGATTTCCAATAAAGATCTACCGGAAATGCAAGATGGAGAATTTCAAATTCTGATAAACAATATGATCAAAGGCCTCAAAGAAAGTGTACAGGAAATGAAGGAGGAAATTGAGGCTCTAAGAAAGAACCAGAAAGAAGCTTTGAATGAAATGAAGGAGTCAATAAATGAACTGAAGACCACAATAGAAACCAATCTGGTAGGCTAGACCACATGGAAAACAGGGTATCATTCTTGGAAGACAGTTCATTCAAAACTGAAAACACAGTCAACAGTATACAGAAAGCAATACAACAACCTAAACATCCAGGAGATGTGGAACAATATGAAACTCCCTAATTTAGGGATAAAAGGCATTGAGGAAGGTCTAGAGGCACAGACCAAGGGTATTAGAAACCTCTTCAGAGAAATAATTTCAGAGAATTTTCCAAACATAGAAAAAGACTTGGACATGCATGTTCAGGAGACATACAGAACACCGTTACGACAAGACCAAGGGACCTTCCCATGTCACATAATAGTCAAAATGACTAACACAGAGACCAAGGAAAGAATCTTAAAAGCAGGGAGAATAAAAAACAGGTGACATACAGGGACAAAACAATAAAAATCACTCCATACTTCTCAACCCAAGTCATGAATGCTAGGAAGGACTTGTATGAAGTACTCAGGACCCTGGAAGAAAACAATTTTCAACCAAGACTGATATATCCAGCAAAGATATTATTCAAAATTGATGGAGAGCCAGGCATGGTGGTGCACGTTTGTAATCCCAGTACTTGGGAGGCTGAGACAGGAGGATCCGTGTTCATGGCTAGCCTCAGCTACTTAACGAGATCCTGTTTCAAAATAAAGAATAAAAAATAGGGCTGGTGGTGTAGCTCGGAGATAGAATGCCCCTGGGTTCAATCCCCAGTATAGAAAAAAAATTGATGGAGAAATAAAAATGTTCCAAGAAAATCAGAAACTTAAAGAATTTGTGACTACCAAGCCAACACTAGAAAAAATACTAAAAGAAATAAAACACAAAGAAGAAAAAAGAAGCAAATCCAGGACCAGAGAAGAGGTGAACTCCACCAGGTGAACAACTAAGCAAGGAGAAACGACACTACATCAAACAGAAAATAGATCTCAAAATGACAGGAAACAAAAATCATATTTCAATAATAACATTGAATGTCAAAGGTGTTAACTACCCAATTAAAAGGCATAGACTGGCAATGTGGATTAAAAAAACATAACCCAACTATATGCTGCTTGCAAGAAACTCATCTTACAACCAAGGTTGAAAGGTGAAAGGATGGAAAAAATATACCTTGCAAATGGAAACTGAAAGCAAGCAGGGGTAGCAAAGCTCATATCTGACAAAACAGACTTTCAGCTAAAACACATCAGAAGAGACAAAGCGGGTCACTTCTTATTAATAAAAGGAACAATCCAACAAGAAGATATAATGATAGTAAACATTTATGTCCCAAATGTGGGTGCACCCATGTTCGTAAAACAAAGTCTTCGGGACATCAAGTCTCAAATAGATCCAAATACAATAATATTGGGAGACTTCAACACACCGCTCATGCTACTAGATCAATCTTCCAGGCAAAAGATGAGTAAAGACTCTTCAGACCTAAAGAATACTATAAGCCAAATGGACCTAATAGACATATAGAGAATGTTTCAACCAGCAACAGCTGAATACACATTTTTCTCAGCTGCCCATGGAACCCTCTCCAAAAAAGACCACATCCTGGGCCACAAAGCATGAACCAGCAAATTCAAAAGATGTAATATAATTCCCTGCATCTTTTCAGATCACAACGGAATGAAAGTAGAAATTAACAGGAAGACTAAAAGAAATTTCATAAATATATAGAGACACTCTTGAATGAGGATTGGATCAGAAAAGAAATAAGGGGAGAAATAAAAAAAAATTCCTGGAATTAAATGAAAATGGAGACACGACGTACCAAAATCTATGGGACACTTTGAAGGCGGTGTTAAGAGGAAAATTTATAGCACTGAGTGCCCACATAAGAAAAACAGAAGCCAGGTGTGGTGGCACACGCTTGTAATCCCAGTACTTGGGAGGCTGAGATCAGAGGATCCGGGTTCGCGGCCAGCCTCAGCTACTTAGTGAGGCCTCCGCAACTTAGTGAGACCCTGTTTCAAAATAAAGAATAAAAAATAGGGCTGGGAGTGTAGCTCAGAGGTAGAATGCCCCTGGGTTCAATCCCCGGTACCGCAAAAAAGAAAAAAGAAAAGAAAAAGAAAAACAGAAAGTCACCAAAAAAGCAGCCTAATGACACACCTCAACGACCTAGAAAAACAGGAACAGTCGAATCCCAAAGCTAGTAGAAGGCAGGAGATAATTAAAATCAGAGCAGAAATCAATGAAATAGAGAGCAAAAAAAAAAAAAAATTCAAAGGATCAACAAAACAAAAAGTTGGTTCTTTGAAAAGATTAACAAGATTGATAAAGCCCTAGCTAACCTAACCAAAAGAAAAAGAGAATCAACTCAAATGACTAAAATCAGAAATGAAAAAGGAGACATCACCACAGACAGTGGAGAAATTCAGAGGTTCATCAGAAACTATTTTGAAAATTTATATTCCAATAAACTTGGAAATGTGAAAGAAAGCAACAGATTTCTAGACACATACAACCTACCTAAATTGAACCAAGAGGATATAGAAAGCCTAAATCAACCAATTGCAAGCAAGAGATAGAAACAGGAATAAAAAGTCTGACATCAAAGAAAAGCCCTGGTCCAGACGGGTTTCCAGCTGAATTCTACAAAACCTTTATAGAAGAACTAAACCCAACACTTCACAAGTTGTTCTGTGAAATAAAAAGAGATGGAATGCCTCCAAATTCCTTCTATGAGGCCAGTATACATTAATACCAAAACCAAATAAAAATATCTCAAGAAAAGAAAATTACAGACCAATATCATTAATGAACATAGATGCAAAAATTCTAAACAAAATACTAGCCATATTCAAAATCACATAAAAAAATTATACATCATGACCAAGTTGGTTTCATCCCAGGAAAGCAAGGCAGGTTCAACATATGCAAATCAATACATGCTATTCACCACATAAATAGAACTAAGAACAAAAATCACAAGATCATCTCAATAAATGCGGAAAAAAATTTGACAAAATCCAACACTCATTCATGTTAAAAACACTACAGAAAATTGGAATTGAATGTACCTCAACATCATTAAGGCGATATACAATAAACCCAAAGCCAACATCATACTAAACAGGGAAAAACTGAAGGAATTTCCCTTAAAGTCAGAAACAAGACAAGGATGCCCACTATCACCACTCCTTTTCAATATAGTCCTTGAGACTCTCGCCAGAGCAATAAGACAAGAGAAGGATATCAAAGGAATTCAAATAGGAAAAGAAGAATTTAAATTATCTTTATTTGCAGATGATATGATCCTATATCTAGAAGACCCAAAAAACTCAACTAAAAGACTACTAGAGCTGATTAACAAATTCAACAAATTAGTGGGATACAAAATCAACCTAAAAAAAGCAGTAACTTTTCTATATGTCAACCATGAATCCACTGAGAAAGAAATTCAGAAACCAATTCCATTCACAATAACCTCAAAACCAATAAAATAAAACCCCTAGGAATAAACCTAACTAAGGAGGTAAAAGACCTCTACAATGAAAATTATAAAACACTAAAGAAATAAATTGAAGATCTTAGAAGATGGAAAGATCTCCCTTGATCTTGGATAGGCAGAATAAATATTATCAAACTGGCCATTCTACCAAAACGATCTACAGAGTCAATGCAATCCCTATCAAAATATCAATGTCATTCTTCACAGACCTAGAAAAATCAGTCATAAAATTCATATGGAGAAACAAAAGACTCCAAATAGCAAAGGTGATTCTCAGCAATAAGAACCATGCAGGAGGCATCACAATTCCTGACTTCAAACTATACTACAAAGCTATAGTAATAAAAGCATCATGGTATTGGCACAAAAATAGACACATAGATCAATGGATCAGAATAGAAGATACAGAAACAATTCCACAAACTTATAGCCAATTGATTATCGATAAAGGTGCCAGACACATATGTTGGAAAAAAGACAGGCTTTTCAACAAATGGTGTTGGGAAAACTGGATATCCATTTGTAGAAAAATAGAACTAAATCCTTACCTCTCACCCTGCACCAGAGTCAACTTGAGATGGATCAAAGACCTGGAAGTTAGACCAGAGACTGAGAAATTACTAGAGGAGGTCATAGGTTCAACATTCCAACATATAGGCACAGGCAGAAACTTCCTCAACAACACCACCAAAGCCCAGGAAATTAAAACAAGAATTAATAAATGGGATAGCATTAAACGAAATAGTTTCTGCACATCAAAGGAAACCATCAAGAGTCTAAAGAGAAAGCTTATGGATTGGGAGAAGATCTTTGCCAGCTATCCCTCTGACAGAGGACTAATATACAAGGAACTTAAAAGACTTTACACTAAAAAAACAAATAACCCAATCAAGAAATGGGCAACTGAAATGAATAGACACTTCACAAAAGAAGAAATACAAATGGCCAATAGATACATGAAAAAAATGTTCAAAATCATTAGCAATCAGGGAGATGCAAATCAAAACTACACTGAGATTCCATCTAACCCCAATCAGATCGTCAACCATCAAGAAGTCAAATAACAATAAATGTTGATGAGGATGTGGGGAAATAGGAACCCTTCTACACTGTTGGAGGGAGTTCAAACTATTTCAGCCACTATGGAAATCAGTGTGGAGATTCCTTATAAATCTCTGGGAATGAATCCACCATATGATCTGGCTGTACCACTCCTGGGTATCTTCCCAAAGGGGTCAAAACCAGAGAATTACAGTAATATATGCATAGCCATGTTCGTAGCAGCACAATTCACAGTGGCCAAATTATGGAACCCACCTAGGTGTTCATCAACAGATAAGTGTATTACAGAACTGTGGGAAATACACACAATGGAATTCTACTCAGCAATAAAGAAGAACAAAATTATGTCATTTGAAAGAAAATGGAAGAGCCTGGAGAACATTATGTTAAGTGAGATCAGCCATTCATAGAAAGTGAAGGGTCATATGTTTTCTCTCATATGTGGAAGCTAGGGAGTAATTGGGATACCAGAGGGACTCCAGATAATAGAGGAGAAGCCTCAGTGGAGCCAGGGAGAAGGTCTAAGGGAAGGGGAAGGGGAAGACTGAGATTCATTAACAGAATTACTACCATCGACTATGTGTACATATGTGAATATACCAATGTCAATCACAGTATTCTGTATTGGGGGGCGCCAAATGCTGAGTGCTTGTATGTCAATGTTAACATGATTTACATTGTGATGTGAGACTATAATGCACCAATAAAAGCACACACAAAAATAATTAAATAAAGAGGTATTATAGAAACTTCCTATTGAAAATTAGACTATGTCCCAAATCTTAACACAGAACCAGAAAAAAATGCATTTTTTTGCCTATCTCTTGTGATAGGCAGATTGGGAAAAAATATATATATAATCGGAATAATTGCAAACCACCCCTTGTCCCAGATACCATTAGGATGTCCTTGTTGATGTTTGATTTTAAACTATTGAGCATATATGTATAATTAGGATTTGAGTGCAAAGGAGAAAAACCCCAACTGGAACTAACTTAGGCCAGGAAAGGAGAGTTTATTGGAAGTATTGTGTATTTATCTTATATTAGTAAAGAAATAGTTGAATAACCAAAACTGGGAGTGGGAGAGGAGCTGTGGACCTCAGGAACCATGGGAACCAGGGATTTGCATGGTAGGTACCTGGCCATTCCTGCCTCATCCTGGTCTCTCATCTCTTTGGGGGTCAGTTCCACTTTTTCTCACAATGAACCAGTGTTCCCTTTGTGGTTAGGAAATAAGACCACTGGTGTTGTCCAAATATCTCCTGTCACAGCTTTGTCTCCCCTCCCCAGCTCTGATTGTTGTATTCCACAGAGGTACTAACTGGTAACCAGCCTTGGTCAGACACTCAGGGAATGCAGTGCTGATAATTCTGCTGTCCACGTCCCTGCCACGTATGGAACAACAGCACCTGAAATCACTTCAACCTCCCATGAGACCTCACACCAGCCAATTCCACAAACCAAGAATTCCACTTCATTTGGGGGCTCCTTCCCAAATACCTCCTATAGATCCCTGACCACCCAAATTCAGTGGGGATGGGTCATTGGCTATAGAGAACCAAAACTTCCTGCATGGGACACAGGTCAGTTGGTGAAGGCCCAATTCACACCCATATTTGTGTTGAATAGCAAGATAGCTCTAAACATAAGAATGTTGACCCAGAACTGAGCAGAATCTTCATGTTGTGGGTTTGTTGGGTTAAGATGGCAGAAAGTGTTTCAACCTGGGCTTTTTACAGCAGGGGAGCACTAGGGTAAGTAGAGTTATACATTTGCCTAAGCTCCTTGGGTAGTAAGAGGGGGTTACTTCTGAAGGAAAGTTTGGATTTGAGAACAGCAAATCCAGGCTCTTCTGTGGCTGCATGTCCATCCCTTGTCATGTATCAAGGTTTCAGAATCAGTCTACCCTCAGCACAGTTCTGCCTTGAGCTTTTGTCTCTTTTGCCAGGAAAGCTGGAACCCACTTCCCCTCACACTCCAAGTCTGGATACTCCTCCAACCAAATTAAGTACAACTTGGGTCAAGCAGTGCTTGACCTTGATGCCAGGTGGAAACAATAGATCCAATCTTCAAATGGTTGAATTAGTATGTTCTTGTCCTAGTTTTCTGCTAGGGCAGATAATTGGCCCTGAAAATCAGTCTAATACAAGATTGCATTGTAAATTGTGACTGTGATTTGTCAAGAGATAAAAGACTCTGGGGTAATATCAATTTTATTCTTTTTGTCCTATTCATATCGGGATTTCTCAGTCAGTAATTGCGGTGAACTCAGAAGAAGGGGTGTGGGTAAGAGGAGAAGAGATCAATTAAGGAATGATACATAAGAGCCCAAAGGATGGGAAACTAATTCCACAATCATATGAATAGTTATTTTATTCAAAAAGTACTAAATGATGAGACTTAAATGGAAGCTTATGCAAGAATTGAAAAAGACCTCAATGCAAAAATAAAGAGAGGCCATCTTTGGCGAAAGAGATAATATCATTAAGCCAGTCAGATGATATAGGTTAAGTAAAAGAAAACAGAAAGGAATTGTCAGCAGAAGAGATCTTCAAGGGACGTGGAGAAGATTGTAACACAGAGCTCTTGATGCAGCCAACAACACACCAAAATGAAATCTTGTTGTTATGGTTAGATAATAGAATGTCCCCTGAAGAGATCATGTATTAATGTTCAGAGTTGATGTAATTAAGTCATTGGGTTGTAATTTCATCAGTGGATAAATTCATTATGATGGATTTACTGGGTGGTAACCTAGGCAGGTGGGGCTGGAGAAGGTGGGTCCCTGGGGGTGTGGCCTTAGGGATTGTGCTTTTGTCTTTGAATCCCCTTGCTTGTTGGCTTTCTCTTGCTTCTGACCTCTGTGGTGTGAGATCAGAGTCCTTGTTCTCTCCCTCTCTCTGCTTCCCACCTCCATGCCTTGAGTTAATAGACTCTGCCCTGACATGGCCTGAACCCCGAAATCTCCAAGTAGATCTTCTTTCCTCTATGCTGTGTGGTCAGTTGTTTTGTATTATAGCAGTGAGAATGTTGACTGAGACATCTGTCTTGGGAAATGCTGTGGTCAGGGCTGATGAGCTGAAGGGGTGAAATCATGGTATGGACTAGATCACCTAACAGGATGTTTGTGATTGTTGTAATTAAGTTTTTCACTGAAGACCCTAATTTTCATTTATAGAATCATGTCTTTCTTATTCTGAAGAGCAAGATTTTCAATTTTTTGATTGGTGCTAAAACCAGACATGACATCTGGTTCCAGCATTAAAAATGTAAGAAACCTCAATATAATTTAAAGTCAACTCTTCAAAGACACAGTAAATTCATAAAGCCTATCACACTATTAATGATGATGGTACAGATCCCTTTAGGGTAACAGACATTCACGTTATGACAGAATACTCTGAAACTCTGCTTCATTTCTCTTCACCAGAGTTTGGTGAGGCCTGGTGTGGAGAGCATTCTGTTACAGGAGAACCTTTCTTATGTGTCCCATGAAAGAACACTGGGGAGAATATTCAGTGAGAGCTGGATGATGGGAAAACATAAAAGGTATACAAAAGATAGACCAGGTAGATTAGGGATTGTTGCATCTACCTTATTAGAGTTATATTATAGGTTGAAGACTTTTTGTTCATCAAATATGTACTCAAAATCATTGTGGTGAACTCTGGAGCTAGAAATATAAAAAGGCACCCCAGTACTTCCTTTTCCTTCTAGGACCTCAAAAGCTTTCATGGGGGATCAATTCACTTCACCTCTGTATTAATAAGAGATCCTTTGGTGGCAAGAAACAGAAACCTAGTGAAGCCTCTTACGCAAGGTCAGCAGGTTTGGAGAACCGGAAATGGGAGCACTCAGAATCTTCCTCTCTTTTCCTGAGCTTACTCCTTTGTTTACAGGGTAACTGGCAGTTGCTTTCCCAACACTGAAACCTCAGCTTCTGAAGCTCAACACTTTACAGTGACAGCACCTGCTGCTGCATAGTCTTTTTGAGCTCCATTCCAAATAAGTGAGAATGATACTCTGATAGACAGGATTTAGGTGAATATCCATCTCTGCATTCAACAAATATTTATTGATTACCTACTACGTGGTAGGCACTATTCAAGGGCTTAGCACTCCACAGTGGGCAGAGAAACATCCTTAGCCTTACATGCTTACACTTAGGGATGGGATGGAGGGGTATAGCACAGACAAGAAAGGGCACAGCCCTGAGTGGGCCCAGCAAAAAACCCTTGACCTGGAATCTCAGAGAGCAGGAAGGAGAGCGACCTGAAAGAGGTCCAAAAGGAAACAAGGGCACAACCGTATAGACTACACACTAAGGACTTGGGAGCCACAAGAGGGATATGAACAGGAGGGAGAGCCATGACCTGACTTGCATTGTAAAATGAAGTTTGCCCAAAGTCACCAGCCAGTAAGTGGCGGACCCCAGCTTGCATCCAGGCCGTCTGGCTCCAGAGCCCATGCTTCACTTGACTCCTTCCCATTCTGATGTAGAATCTCAGAGGAAGGTTTTCTGACATTCTGAGATTCTCCATGCCTCCAAATCCATTGGAATTGCAACCTCAAGACAGAGGTAGAATTTGGTTTTACATAGTAGTTGGGGCCTATTTAACATTCGAAAGACACAAGCAGGTTGGGAATGTAACTCAATGATAGAGCACGTGCCTAGCATTAGGGCATTAGGGCTCAGCACATGACACATGCATCTTTTGCTAAAACAATGCTATTTGTTTAATTCTCCATTTAAAGTCTTGTTTTAAGCTGCCAACTATTTTCAGTACTATTCAGAACCACCCAGTCATCTTCACCCTATCTTCTACAAAACAGCATGTGGATTATCTTTTTATGCAAGAGGAAAACAAATGCTCTTACCCAGGGTCACACAAGATAATGTGTGCTGGCAATAGCATTTCAAAAAGGATGAGAGAAAGCTGCAAGTGGATGTTTTCTCTAAGACCCCTCCCCTGTCAGGAATCTTTCCAGAGAACATGAATTGGAGCCTGCTTTTTTTAAAAATTAGATAGTGTTCAAAGTTTATGCTCTTTGTTCAAGAGTGAATGTGTGTGCATGGTGCCTACTCAGGATCAAAGATTGCTTAATGTAAACAAAACAAAACAAGAAGAACAACAAACAGAGCATACAAGAAACCAATTGTTTTCTTTACATTTTAGGACAAGCCAGGCATGGTGGCGCACGCTTGTAATCCCAGTACTTGGGAGACCAAGACGGGAGGATCCGGGTTCGCGGCCAGCCTCAGCTACTTAGTGAGGCCTTCCGCTACTTAGTGAGACCCTGTTTCAAAATAAAGAAGAAAAAATAGGGCTGGGGGTGTAGCTTGGAGGTAGAATGCCCCTGGGTTCAATCCCCAATACCGCAAAAAAAAAATTAGGACAACCTTGAGAGCCAGATGGACTGATTCCAACTGATCAGCAGCCTTAATTTACTGAAACTACCATCCTTTGTCTATTTATTTAAGGAAGAGTCAGATAAGGTGGCAAAAGAGTTATTATAAATAACTGAATCCCTGGGCACTAAATAATGAACATCAGGAAGTCAACACACAGATCTATTTGCAATAATAGGACTACATGGTTAGAATTGATATTCGTTCATTCATTCAAAACATTATTGAGTGCCTACTATATTCCAAGCACTATTCTAGGCCCTAGAGGAAAAAATGGATATAATAAAGGCCCTTCCCAAGTGGAGCTTTATTCTAAGGGGGTAAATATGGAAAATAAACAAACTAAAATGTAACATATCAGCATATATGTCAGTGTTATGAAGGAAAAGTTCAGCAGTTTAAGGCTGGTTGAGGGACAGTGGTGTGATGGGTTGTTTCTTCTGGTTAGGTGACATTTCAACAGGTCAAGACTATGGCATGATCAGAGAAAAGGTTGGTTTTAGTCACTCTATTCTGCTAGGTCAAGGGAGGGGGGTTGTTCCTTTGAAGAAATACTTTCAACAAGGTTTTCAAAGATAACCATCAGTTAATTTAAAAATTGGCCAGAATCCCTCCTAATACTATTTCCTAGGACCTCAGTCAAAGGCATCAACATATACATTAATATATACAATATATACATTTAAGTATTCTTAGTTATCTACTCAGAGACATGTTATAGGGAAAAATGAATGATCCTCAAAATCAATGAAGATAAGGGACTGTAATCGGTGAGCTCTGCTTGGAATCCTAACTTACCCCTTTTTGATTTTGAATCCATTAGTTAACCTACCCAGATTTCATTTATCCATGGAAAAATAATACCTACCAAATGGCCTGGCTTGTGAGGGTTAAATCAAATGCAGTGTGTAAGATCTAGACACCTAGTATGTATCTAAAAACATGTTAATCTTATTCTCCTAGAGTGCTTTAGAGAATTACTATTTCATAAAGAGTGTCACAGAGCAAAGCAAAAACAAAATTTTATTTCTTTCCCAGCAACAGAATTGGATATTTCAGGATATTCATAAAACCCGTGGCTTAAGTGCACTTGAGATTTATTGAAGTGATTATTCTACTGTGTCCTTGGTGTCAGTCTCCCATCTGGAATATTTGTTTAAAGTCTTTTATCCCAGGTCAACAGACAATGGTAAGAATGAGCACCATGTCTGGAATTTTTTCTTTGGATACTGAGCCCTAAGATTGTAATAGCCAATCAAGTATGGTAGGCATATGCTCAGATACAGCCTCACATTGTCTGAAAGATTAACATTTCCTCTTGGGCCAGTGGGGCAGGTCCAATGAGATGGACACCCATAAGTTTCCATGCAACATTCATTATAGCAATTCTGAAAACCCAATACTCACTTCATTGGCTTTCCAGAAATAGAATGGAGGGGACCTTCTCATTTCTATTTTAAATGCACTTGTGTATTTTCCTCCCTTTTATTGCATATTTATAGTACTTGGATTAGAATAAAATTCCTGCATCCTGTCTAGTATTTAGTGCTCCATGTGGTGGTTTCTCCAAAATATATGAATGGGCAATTTTCTCATTTCAACCAGTTATTTCAGGAGACTCCTGGTGGGAGAGCTGCAGGGTGCCCATCACTTTCCTTTTCCAAAATTATTATTAAGTTTTCCATGGAGAAATCTAGCAATAGAGATTAAATCATTATTGAATACTGCCACACTATCCTTTTACCAAAACCTTTCTCCAGAGATTCAGTCCATTTTAGATGTGAGGTCAGATTGTCTTAAAATGGAAAGGTAAGATCTCACTCCATACTAAACCAGTTTTGTGGGGTTTTTTGCGGTACTGGGGATTGAACCCAGGGGCGTTCTACCTCCAAGCTACACCGCTGGCCCTATTTTTTTTTTATTCTTCATTTTGAAACTGGGTCTCACGAAGTTGCGGAGGCCTCACTAAGTAGCTGAGGCTGGCCATGAACCCGGATCCTCTGGTCTCCGCTTCCCAAGTACTGGGATTACAAGCGTGAGCCACCACGCCCGGCCTCTAAACCAGTTTTTAATGTGGGCATGAAAGCTGCTTGAGCTAGTATTATCTACATACCCAAAATGAATCCCACTTGTCCTGACATCTGACATTTTTCTCTAACCTGAGGCCCGAGAGAGGAGTCAGCCAACTCCTGGGAGAGTCAGATATTTGCTTTCTACTTGAGAGGCCCTGCTAGGGCCTACTATTCCTGGCCTAAGTGGGCACATCAGCGATGATCCTCAACATTGAGCATGAGGCCAATGGGAAGCATTCAAACCTAGTCATCAGATGGACATTTTGAGGCAGTGAGAGTAATGAAATTTATATAAAGAAGCCTACTGCTGAAATGAGTATCATTTTTAAATAAAGCTTTATTATTCATGTTTACATAGAACTTTCTAGGATATTAACTTATATAATCGTCACAAGTGTATGTGGAGGAAATTATCATCTTCATTTTACAGATGAGAAAATCCAGGACTAAAATTTAAGAGTTTGCCCAAGATTACATAGATAATAAATGTAAACTAGAACTAAATCCTGAGTCCTCAGAATTCAATCTCTTCATTGTCCTCTCTTCACTAAGGACTTCGAAGCCCTGTACCTTATAGATACAGTTATTTGATAGTTCATTACATTAGCTACCTACTTTTTCTTTTCAGGCTATTGTACCTTATCCCCAGACTCCTACTTTTCAGGTGACTGATGGGCCATGGACATTATAGATCTCTAAAGTCTAAGACTGATTCTCAGTTGCAGATGGCAAGAATTTCAGACAATAAAAATTATGTCGTTAGAATACATGTTGATCTGGGCTTAATGACAAAAGTATTTCTTTCATGCCTTTGTAAGACTTACATAAAACCCCTCACACTCTTTGAAATCCACGCTGTTCATGCCAAGTCATAGTGGTATCCTTGAATATTTGCTATTGCGACCACTCACTCAGCACTCCATCTTGAATTGTTTTGTGTACCTCATGTGTTATTGACTTGTCTTATTATTATCGTCTCATTAGTATTTAATTTTCCACATATGAATTGCCTCTCAACTAGAGGCTAAGTTTATAGAGAGAAAGCAGGGACAAGTCTTAAATTTTTCTTGATTACTTAGATTTAAGGTTGCCTATGAGAATATTTATTTTATAAAAAGGACCAGGAAAAATATATTGTTAAATCTATGATAACTCTCTACCCACTTGCCACTTCTTTTTGGCTAATATGACTCTGATTTTGTTGGGTCATCATGGGATCCAGGAATGCCCATGAGATATAAGTAGATTTACTCTGAAGAAAAAAAAAAGCCTTCTGTTTCCTTATAAGATGGACAAGAAGAAGAGAACTTGCTGACATACCCCTTCTCTTTCTTTGACATGAATGTGGGCATGTGGCCCACTCCTGTGGCAGTGATCATGTGACATGAGGCATCAAGCATTAGATTGAGATGATAAGAGCTCCCAATAGTAGAGTAGAAAAATAGGAAGAAAAAGCCTGTGTCTTTGATTACATCAATGAGCAGTTACACCAACGCCAGCAATCACCTTTCTCCAATCTTCCTGTAAGATATTACACTTATGCATTTATTAAGCCATTTCTAACGATGACTCCAATATCAGAGTTTCATGCTCAAGTTGAACCACACATCTTCTTTACGCTTCCTAATAAGCAATACAACTACATAAAAGATATACTTGATCAGTTATTACCTGTCACTGTCTTTGAGGAGAAAATACATAATTTCTTCAAGAGAAGTCCTATCTATCATGCAACTTAGATCTTTAAGAAATGTCTCAGATGGGGAACCACAGAGAGACACTGAGTTAAGGTAGAAGATACATCCAAATCCTATCTGTACATTAAATGTGAAATTAGATTTCATATGGTTGTTTATTGTAGTACCTTCTGATGGAAACTAATGATATAATACCAAACCCTAACTCAGTGAAAACAATTATAGTAGAGACTATTTAGGTCATGTGGCCTACATATAGCTTTGTTGTTGTTGTTCAGTTTGAATACATACAAATAATAAGTGATTTTTTTTATTTTCTCACCTAAAGAACTTTGATCCAGGGTAAAATATAGTTTCCCTGTTCTGTGATTTAAAGGTCCACAATGGAAACAAATCGCTCTGCTATGGAAACTCCCCAAAATATTTCTATGGAAGAAAAAGGTCTGAGGATCTGAATGTATTTGCTTTGCCAGTCTCCTTTGATTCTATTCATTAAATAATCACTTAACTCTTTTTCCTGATTAGAAAGAAGGTCACTTAAATGGGTCCTCATCATCAGAGAAAACCATCTGTCCCATTGCTGAATTAGGGAAAGAGGAAATACTGACTCAACCCATTTGAGCAGAGAGCAGCGTAGGCAGAGAGGGTCAACCTTAAACATCTTTTATTGCAAAATAGTTCCAAATCTCTTGAGACCGACTGAGTGGGAGAGAATAGATTACACTTCTGAAGGAGAAGCTATCTAGGAGGATCGGAAAACAGCCCTTAAATACCGAAAAAAAAAAATGGAAAGCCTGCCTTGTCCATAAGCCATCATTTGACCAATTCAGTATCTGGGTAGCCTTTGGGGGTTGCTAAGCCTTAAGAATCTGAAGTCATTAGCACAGAACTGGAACTAATCTTAGCCTTGGCATTCTGTCTTGGGAATAGAATTGGCCCTGAGATTCATAAGTGACTCACTGAGGAAATACTTGGGCATGTGGCACAAGATGGGGGCAATATTCTAACAACAGGCAAACATGTATGACACGGAAAAGAATCATAAATGAAAGGAAAATAAATTAAAGACTCAAGAAACCAGAGGAAGGCTCACAGCAAGAGGCAGATATAGTTACCCGGGGAAGTGATACATCAGCACTTTGGAAACAAAACATCTGTGCTAGAATCATCAATGAACTTGAAATGAGACTTAAGAAATACCCACACCAGTTGAACCTCCCTTTCTTTTGTGCTTGCTGAATGACAAATAATTGAATATAAAGTATCCTAACATTTTATAAATTAAGTGCTCTGAAAATATAAGCCATTATCGTCCCTTTTGGGGAGGAGAAGACCACCATGTTACTCAAATTATGGTGTCTAGCAGCCAAATAGTTTGCCCAGAAGGAAGTTATGAAGCCCTGAACAAAATTAAAACAAAACAAAATAACTTTTCTGTGTTTGGTCTTGAACTGCTACCAATGAGAATCTCTTTTAACATCAGGGGTGTTAGAATTGTGCTGTCCCCGGAAGGAGAATGTTTGTGCTTTTCTTTTTTTTTCTTTTTTTGCGGTAGCGGGGATTGAACCCAGGGGCGTTCTACCTCCGCGCTACACCCCCGGCCCTATTTTTTATACTTTATTTTGAAACCGGGTCTCGCAAAGTTGCGGAGGACCTCATTAAGTAGAGAGAGAGAGAGAGAGAGAGAGAGAGAGAGAGCTGAGGCTGGCCGCGAACCCGGATCCTCCGGTCTCCGCCTCCCAAAGTACTTGGATTACAAGCGTGTGCCACCATGCTCGGTATGTTTGTGCTTTTCTGCACTATGTCAGAAAGGCAGAAAGAATCTGAACATGGGCCACAGCTCTTGGGCCTGGGCTGGCAAAATACGCAGTGTTACCCTTCTCCCTCCCATGTTCACCACAGATGTTGATAATCAGGACTCTCTGCTAATCTCATCAACAGTCTTTGGATTCTCATCTACACAGCCTTCCAGGAAGTTACTACTATCAACTACTCAGAGTTGGAACACTGAGTCGAAATTGCTAACTTAGCCCTCGGCTGTTTACAGTGCTATTTTGGGTCTCCACTCAGCCTGATTGGAGGAGAGGCTCCAACTCTTCGGAGCACATGAAAAAGAGATATCCAGCTAAGAAATCGTTTTAATGATAACAAACATCATGATCAATAATAATGATAATATTAGTATCTGCCATTTTGTTAGTCCTTACTGTGTTCCAGGAATAGGTTGAAGTGTTATTATTATTTTTACTGCATTGTAATTATGCATCATAGTGAGGTTCAAAGTGACACAAACACACGCACCCAGCACTTGGTGCATTTTCCTCTGCATCTCACCTGGCTCCTTCCCCTCCTTCCCTGTACATGTTAGTGAGATTGGTAGTGATACCTTCATATATGGACATAACATCATAACTGTCTCCTTCCTCAATCTTCCTTTTTCCCCTCCCCCAATCCCCTTCCACTATTCTAAACAAATAGAACTTTGGGCACATGGGATTCAAGCCTAGTACTCTTTGATCCCAAAGTCTGCACTGGTACCCCCACCATTAGTAGATCATGAGGTACAACCAGGGCTTCATCACGGTTGATGATCTGCATCCAGTAAGAGTTTTCTGTGACTTGGAGAAGGAGCCCCCTTCTCTTTTTCTCCAGGAAGCCAATGGCTGCTGCTCCTTTCAAGGAACTTCACATTTGCTGGAAGTTTACTGTTACTCTAGACAGTACAGACAGAAATCTGGGTCATCTCAGACTTCACAAAGTTTACACAGTTGATACAAAAGATTTTCGCAGGAAATGAGGATGTGATTTCTCTACACGTACAGTCATCCTCTGCCCTCCCTCACCCCAGGGCCCAGCCAACTACCACAGAGGCGAGGTGAGGACAGATCCCAGTCAAAGCAAAACAGCCTGCACAGGCAGCGGGAACACCCATCTGACCTACTGGGCTTTCAAGAGCTGTGCTAGTAAATTTTCTCTTAGAAACGAGAGTTCTATACAGATCCTAGATAATATTCTAGTCTTGGTCACATCCGGGACACAACTGGAGTTTGGTCTTTCCGGAAACACCATTATGGACATGGGAACCCAGCCAGGGAAAGAAAACTCAGAGTTTACAGTTTCCCAAGCCTTACTTGTGGTGAATAAAGACAGAATTAAGATAGCCAACTTCAAAGTGATGACACATCCCACCGTATCACTACAACACAACATCTTTAGTGGTTCCTGTTCCTCAACCAATCTTACTAAAACTGTGACAGCAAGAAAGGACACAGACAATAGTCAACTAACAAATCATTTTCTTATTACTGAGACTTATAAGGACCAGGTAAGTTTCTTCTTTTTTATTTACTTATTTTACTGTATATATTTAAGAGGTAAACATAATGTTTATATATATACACAGAGTGAAGTGGTTACTATATTCAAGCAAACTAACAGGCCCATCCACTCATATAGTTGCCTTTTTCTCTTTTTTTTGTGATAAGAATATCTAAAGTCTATTCCCTTAGCAAATTTCCAGTATACAATGCATTATTGTTAACTACAGTCCTCACGTTGTACATTAGATCTATTTCTAAACATATTAATTTTATATTACTGCATTTTTGTGTTCTCTGACCTACATCTTCCCATTCCCCCACCTCTGGTAACCATTGTGCCACTGTTTCTATGTACAGTACTTGATCTTTTTCCCATGGTGGATACATACCACATTTTTAAAAATCAATTCATCTGTCAATGGATACTTGGGTTGTTTCTGTACCTCAGCTATGTGAGTAGTGCTGCTGTGAACATGGGAATGTGGACAGAGTCACTAGATGCTGATTTCATTTCCTTTGGAATAGGGGAAAAGGGCTTTGACTGTCACCTAAAAAAATCAAACTGGGAAAGCATTCATCTCTGCTTATGAGGGCAGCAATGAAGCCTGATATACACAGGATTGAAGGCAACTCTAACACTGAATTTCATAAACCCTAGTGAGAAACAAGATAGAAAGAAGATCCCCAAGATAAGCCCACCCTGAACCACACCCACAACTATCCCACACTTGGCAGTGGAAGTGGTGCTCACTGCTAATAGGCTGGAGGCAAAGGTCACTACCAACCCCGCCAACCCCAGGCAGAGGGCGGCTTCCCTGTGTGCCCCAGCTGAAGGGACATCGGTGACTGCGGTAGCAGTTGAACCATTGAGAGAAGCAGTCATGAGGCCCTGCTGACGTCAATACTTGAAGAGCTTTGCCTGTTTTAAAAAGCTGCTGTATACTGTATTAAATAGCATCACTTAAAGTTATCAAGGTGATCTGTATGTATAATAGCCAGGGTGCCTGTAAGTTCTGCTCTGGCTTCCCAAGTGCATAAATGCAGCGAGCTCACCAAGAGCGGCTTTGCTCAGAAAAGTTGCAATGGCAGATGTTTCCTTTTCTCCCTCCCTCTCCCTTCTTCTTGTTCTTAATCTTGGCTACTCTTCCTTGTCTTTGAGATGAATAAAGTCTTAATAGATATTTTTAAATATTCATGGACATCTACTCAGAAAGCATTCATTATGCAACAAAAAGGAGAAAGAAGTTGGGATTGGGTGGGAGGAGAAGGAAGACTGTGTTTTGTATCAAACAGACCTAAATTCAATTTTCTTCACCCATTTTTGTAACCAAATACGAGCCATAAGGATGTGTCTTCTTTGTGGAAATATTAGCATACTGGCAAAAGAATGTATCTGCAGCATAGTTTTTAAACCTTCACAATGTAAGTGTCATTTCTGTTACTAGTGGAGAAACTAAGGCTCCAAGTCATTAAAAACTGCCATTTATTAAACACTTACTATGTGCCGATTGGTGCCCTAAATGCTTTGTACACACATGACAAAGTTTTATAAAGTAGATTCCGCTATTAAACTCTTTTTACAGATGAAGAAATCACTCTCTTTAAAAAAATCCTTACATGATATTCACATGATATTGTTTCAGTCCTGCCTGGTTTTACACTTTGTAGTTTGTTGTTCTTCTTATGAGTATTCTTTTTTTACTTTATGCTTTTGAAATGCTAAATATAAATCTTTGCTCTATTTTAAAAATTAATATCCAGTAAAACTGACTTTTTGATGTTCAATTCTATGTACTTTAACACATATATAGATTCACATAACCTTCACCAAAAACTAGACACAGAGTAGGCTCATCACCCCCCAAATTTTCTGTGCTGTCCCCTTTTTCGGTTTCATCCTCCTCCTACTATTAACCCCTGGCATTCCTCGATCTTTTCTCTGTCATCAAGTTTTGTCTTTTATCGAATGTCACACAAATAGAATTGTCCAGTATGTGGCCTTTCAAGACTGGGTTCTTCCAGTTAGCAAACTGTCTTTGATACTCATTTACGTTGTTGCATATCCAAGGATAACTATTGATGTTTTCACTTCTCTCTTCAGTTCTATCAGTTTTTACTTCATGTACTTCAAAGATCTGCCATTAAGTATATGCACATTTAGGATTGTTATGTCTTCTTGATGAATTAATCCTTTTATCATTATGTAATATACCTCATTATCCCTGATAATTTTCCGTGTTCTGAAATCTACTTCAACATTAATATAGTCACGAACCTATCTTTTAATTGTTGTTTCCATAGTATATATTTTACATCCTTTTGTGCTTAACCTACCTATAATGTTATATTTAAAGTTAGTTTCTTACAGATCACATGTAGTCAGGTTATGTTTTTTTTTGTTTTGTTTGTTTTATTTTTTTTAGTGGTACCAGGGATTGAACCCAGGGGCATTCTATCTCCAAGCTACACCCCCAGTCCTATTTTTTATTCTTTATTTTGAAACAGGGTCTCACTAAGTTGCGAAGGCCTCACTAAGTAGCTGAGGCTGGCCGTGAACCCAGATCCTTTAGTCTCAGCCTCCCAAGTACTGGGATTACAAGTGTGTTCTACCACGGCTGGCATGTTTTCCTTTTCTGACAATTTCAGTCCTTCAGTTGATGTGCTTATACCATTTCTATTTTAGTGTAATTATCAATGTTTGGATTAATTGTACCATTTTATTGTTTTCTGTTTGTTCTCTCTAGTTTGGTTTTTTGTTTTGTTGTGTTTTATTTTACTGCTTTTTCTCCTCCCCTCTTTTGTCTTCTTTGGAATATTTAAATAGTTCTTAGGTTTCCATTTTAATTTATCTATGAAGCTTTTAACTATTATCTCCTTCTCAAAATTTTATAGTTGATTCAGGGATCAAAATATACATAATTTACTTCTCATAGTCTAATTATAATTTATATCTTACCACTGTAAGTGGAATGTAGAAAACTTACCATGATATAGACTCCAGAACCTTCCCCCTTTCATGATATAGTGGCCACATATATTACATACATTGAGTACCCTCCAGGCAGTGACATAAGTTTGACTTTCAACCATAATACATATTTGAAAGAACTTAAAGGTAGAATAATCTGTTATATTTAGTCACAAGAAAAGGGTTGATTCTGGGAAGTGTGAAGAGTGTGGAGGAGCTCCTGGAAGTGGGGGGACGACACACCTCAGGACTGGCAGGGTCCTTGGCTTACATGACAGCACAAGCCAGTCAGAGATTTATTTTGTAAAACAAGAAATACACATGTAAGGGAGAATGCGGGCCATCTCCAGAGTGAAAGATGCACTTGGAGTTTCATGGCCATTCTTTTAAAGGAAACTTTGTAAATGAAGAGCATGAGAGGTGCATAGCATTGTGTCAGCCTAATGGGTTTTATTCCTTTGATCATAGAGCACAAAGCAGGTAACAATGGTCTGGTTCTTCTCAGAATCTTCAGGTTGACATTATCTAGTTGATGGATAGCACTTAGACTGTAGCCATATCATTGGGTTTTGAATAATATCTTTCTCTAGACTTGTTTTGATCAGTCTAAAAATATATTCTGACCTGGGCGTGTTGGCACATACCTGTAATCCCAGTACTTGGGAGGCTGAGACAGAAGGATTGAAGGTTCAAGGCCAGCCTCAGCAACTTAGCAAATCCTGTTTCAAAATAAAAAATAAAAAAGGGCTGGGGGCATAGCTCAGAGGTAGAACACCCCTGGGTTCAATCCCCGGTACCAATAATAATAGTAATACTACTACTAATAATAATACATTCTGTAAGCTAACAAAGTATATAGGCACTAATTAATTGGACTTATAGTACTTGAAGGTTTATTGGACCTTTGAAGAATTCAGGCCTGGAGGAAAACAGGCCTTTAGAGAGAAGGTGAGGGTGATCATGGAGTTTTTAAATTTGAAGCTATAGTCCCTCTTTCCTTCCCTGTTTGTTTCCTATTTATTTTATTTCTTCTATCCTGCCTCATTTAGTAGATTTTTTGACATTTCTGTTTTTCTTCCTTGATTCTATGTCCCACTTTCCCTCTAATAGCATTTTTCCTTCCATTGAATAATTTCCTTTAGCATTACTTTTAGAACAGGTCTTCTTATTATAAATTCTCTTAGTTTTTCTACATTGAGAAATGTTATTTCGCTTTCATCCTTGACAGTAAAATAAGCACTGGATAGAGAATATTTTCACAGGATGTGAGTCCTGAGTTGCCTGTTTCTTTCAGCACTTTACACTGTTGTATCCCTTCCTTCTGGCCTCCGGGATTCCAGTGAAAATCTACAATCATCTGCATTCTCATTCCTCTATGTGAAATACATGGTTTTCTTCTGGCTGTTTTCAGGATTACTCTTTGTCTTTAGTTTTCATCAGTTTGATCATATTGTATTGGAACATAGATTTCTTTTGTGTGTGTGTGTGTGTGTGTGTGTGTGTGTGTGTGTGTTTTACTGGGGATTGAACCCAGGGACATTCTACCTCTGAACTACACCCCCAGCCCTATTTTTTATTCTTTATTTTGAAACAGGGTCTCACTAAGTTGCGGAGGGCTTCACTAAGTAGCTGAGACTGGCCATGAACCCGGATCCTCCAGTCTCAGCCTCCCAAGTACTAGGATTACAAATGTGTGCCACCATGCCCAACTGGAACATAGATTTCTTTGAGTTTGTTTTGTTTGGGATTCACCAAGCTTCTTGAATTTAAAAAATTATGTCTTCTGCCAGATATAGGACCTTTTTAGCCATTATACCTTTAGATAATTTTTCTGCTCCATACTTTTTCTTCTGTCTTTCTGGGACTCTGATGACATGGCATCTATTATAGAACTTTTGGTATTTCACATAGTGCTTTGAGGTTATGCCCATTTAAAAAATATTTTTTCTCTCTGTTGTTAACTTACATGATTTAACAATTCTTTGCTTTTATGTTTACTGACTCTCTCCTTTGTCATCTCTGTGCTGCTATTGAGCCCATCTAATGAATTGTTTAGTTTGGAATATATGTTTTTCAGTTCTACAATTTCCATTTGAAATTTCCCTTTACATCTTCTATTTCTTTACTGAACCATTCTACCGTTCCATTTGTTTCAAGAGCATTTACTCTCTTCCTATGGATAATTCCAACACCTGTGTCATCTTAGAGTTTGCCTTTGTTAATTGTCTTTTCTTTGAGAGTTAAGATAACCCTATTTTCTGTTGCTTTTTGCTCTTTTTGTGTACTAAGTACTTTGGATTGAATCTTGGACATTTTGAATATCATATTATGAGATTTCTGAGTTTTATTTAAATCATAAGGGAAATGATTCTCCTTTTTGTGTTAGCAGACAATTGTCTAGGTTAGGCCCAGGCCACAAGTTCTGACTTGCCTTCCATGAGCCATGTTTCCAATACTAGTTCAGTTTCAAAGTGTTCTCAGTGTTATACAGATCCGCTCCACAATTTTTCATTCCATGGTCATGTAGAACCTGGAAGGTGGCCTCCCCTGTAGCCCTATCCTCAAATCCATAGCACATTCACTTTATACATGTGCCTATCAAAAGAAATCTCAGGCATTCAGACAAATGCCATAAGATTGCTCTTTTGATTTCCAACTTCTCCACCATCTCACTGACATATCTCAGCCTCTCAGAGCCTCCCTTCACAGACCTCTAGACAGAAAATTGAAACTTTATTTTTCTACTTTGCAGAGCACTTCTTGTGACTATATCTGTTTCTAAGCCAAGCCTTAGGAGGACAGAAGGAACAAAGCAATGAGAATTTCCTCCATGTGCTTAGATCCACAACGTGCTTGTTTTCAAGAAGAGATTTCCTCTCTGAGCTTCAGGCTTCTGCCTGGCTGCCATGCCACCCTGTCCCACTGCTGCTCCGTGACCTCCAGGGCTTGCACAGGAGGTAAGCTGAGTGTCCTCCACTCTCTCTGACTCAGGCCTCTCCCTTTCCCGGCTCCTTGGAGCAAAAATCTAGTTTCTCTCGGGTCTCTTTCTGGCAGCAGCCAGGTTGCATTTTTATACTTGGGTCTGCCTTTGAGTCCAGGCCAGGTGATACTGAAGAAAAACTCACCACTGGTTTGGCTGAACTTCCAAGGCAGGTCAGGTCCCCCAATCTGTGTGCCACCATATACTTTTCAGAGACTCTGCATAGCTGTTATACGCAACCCGTCCAGGATTTACAGCTGCATTCAGTAAGAGAGATGCTTTGAGTGTGTTTATTTCCTCTTCCTTGGAACCGGGACTCTACAGATGCCTTTAAAGTTATTTTCAGATGTGCTATTATTTTTATTTCATCTGGACTGAATTTGTTTCATTGACCACCCTTAATTTTCTTCTAGGCTATGAATAAAAGTTGTCTTGGGTTCAACTTTTCACTTATATTTTGACCTTGAGCATATTACTTATTTAAACTCTCTGTATCAGTACTCTTATCTCTAATGCAGGGAACACAGGTCAGAGATAGCAATCAGTAATTAGTTAGAAGACTCTTGCAGTAGTCTTGGAAAGAAGTAATGGCTCATACCAGGATAGTAGTGCATGATATGGAGAGCCTGTTTGGCTTTCCTCCATCCTGTATATATTTTTACAGTCTCTCCATCCTGATGTACTATATGAACAAGAGGATGTGGTCAAACAGAAATGAACCACTTTCGGTTCTTTTTCCTTCCCTGCTGCCTTAAAACCAACCTTAATCTCTGTTAAACTTTAATATGAGGAACTGGATTTGTTTATTCTAGAGAAGAGAAAGCTTAGGGATGGTGTAGACTGGATATAAGGACAAGGTAGTTGTTTCCAAATAGCTAAAAGGCTGTTTTATGGAAGAAATGGTGAATATATAACAATAAAGCAAGCAGCCACAAACAGAACTAAAAGAAAGGCATTATAAGCAGATTAGCATACTACCAGAATGAACTTTGTAATGATCAGAGCTAACCAGAGATAGAACAGGCAGTGTCAGGCATGAGGGAGGCTTGGTTGCTGGAGGTGTTCAATCAGATGGCCTTTCGCATCCCCTCCAGGCTCTAGAATGATCATCTTTCAATTTATTGAGTACTTGCTGTGCTCAACTTTAAGTGTAAAGCAGAACAAAGGCACAAAACTTGTGAAAGATAATGGTGCTTGCTTGCAACAGTACATAAACTTCAATACCTCTGCCCTTTAAGCTGGCTTTGGTCTCTTCATTTTGTTTGTTCCAACAAAGCTTTTATGGAAGTAGCCTACGTCAGTGGCAGCTCTTTTGCCTGGGAGTTGATTCATCTGCATCCTTCTACTCAGGTTTCTTAAAGTATAATTTCATAAAGAGCTTTAAAAAGTATCAGGCATTGTGCTAAGTACTCTATATGCATTATCACCTATTTTCACAATAATATTTCATAATAATGATAATAATAAAATAAAATTTATCATTTTATAGGTGAAAAACAGATTGGAGGTATAATAATTCATCTGAGTTCATATGATGAGTATGGTAAGCAAAATGATGGTTCTCCAAAGATATCCTTATCATAATTCCTGGAACCTGTGATTATGTTACCTTACATGGCAAAGGGACCATGCAGATGTAATTAAGTTAAAGATCTTGAGATGGGAACATCATCCTGGAGTATCCAAGTAGGTCCAATGTAATCACAAGTATCTTTATAAAAGGAAAACAGGAGGGTTAGAGCCAGTGTAGGTGGTATAGAAGCAGAGTCAGAGAGAGAGTTGAACATGTTACAGTGTTGGCTCCACAGATGGAGAGAGAGAGGCTGTGTCCAAGGCATAAGCCGTCTCTAGACACTAGAAAGGGCAAAGAGACAGATACCTTCTTAGAACACCCACAAGTCCTGCCCAAACCTAAAGTTCAGCACGCTATGACCCATTTTGAATTCTTGACTTCCAGAACTGAAAGGCACTAAGTTTGTATTATTTTAGAGGAGACTTGGGGCTGCCTAAGGCAGGTATAAGGTAGTTGCAATTTGGATCAGGAGAAGAGAGTAAATAAGAAGATCCAAGCCAGGCATGGTGGCACATGCCTGTAATCCTATTACTTGGGAGGCTAAGACAGGAGGATCATAGGTTCAAGGGCAGCCTTAGCAACTTAGTGAGGCCCTCCACAACTTACTGAGATACTGTTTCCAAATTTAAAAAAAATAAAATAAAATAGGGCTGAGGGTGTAGCTCAGAGGCAGAATGCCCCTGGGTTCAATCCCCAGTAACTAACACACACACACACACACACACACACACACACACACACACACACACTCCAAGTGAAAAGGTAAAGAAAGAGTGAGTGAGTAATACTAAGAATTCTAAGGCAAACTTTATTCACTTCACAGTTTTACCATTGGCATAAACCTTGGGCTAATGTGGACATTTCAACTAGAGGCATCTGAGTGAGCAACAGAACTTTTAAAAAATTGGGAGCAACAATGGTAGGTTGAATCTCATGACAAGAATCTTTTCATAGATTCTCACTTGTCTCCAACCCTTTTAAAAGAACTTGGTTCACAATTTGAACCACCTGTAACATGCTGTTCCAATTGCTCTGGCCACTCTTCTTTTGATAAGCAAGAATTCTTTCATTTTCCCATTAGAACTCAATGTGCGCTTGAACACAATCATTGACTCCAATCATGTCCTTTCAGTGATGCACCTGCCTGCCTCAAATATTCCTTAGTTTATCTTCCTATTAGGCATTACTAATTATGAAATACTGTCTTCTACCACATTTAGTATGGCTACTTGACAATATCCAGTAAAGCAACTTTTTAAAATAGTCATAGTTAGATTTACTTCTGATTATGAACACTATGCAATTACATCCATTGGAAGCACCCCAAATTCCGACTAATCAGCTTGCATTAAGAAGTTAAGAGTCATACAATGGGTTTGCACCAATAACCATAATATCATTGATCAGACCTTTCCTTCCTTGGGAATCCCAGTGTTAGAAACAGATTCTAGGGAAGCCACACACACAAAAAAAAACTCATAAAATTGAAAGTAACTTGGCAAAGCAACTTACTTCTGCAGAAGGGTGTGTAACTGGAAAAAGGTCTGGTAAGAAAGCACACTGAGCAGGCAGTCCTCTGGCTTTTATCCCTGATGCAATCCTGCTTGCGTCCACAACTCTGTGTGATTGGTTATTCTCTAAGACAGTCAGAAATTCTGAAATAAAGTTTTGACAAAGAAACAAAGTTTAAACTACAACTCTGCATTGATTTGCTTACTGCTAGGACAGGTGGGAGTTTTGAAACAAAGTTTAAGGCTCTGGGAGAATCTGATCAACTAGAGGTCATATGAGCTAAGTTTGGCTGACACTAGGGAAGAGTCTGCAAGTGGAGCATACAGACAAATGTACACAAGTTACAAAATAGATATCCAGGCAATAGTTACAAATGAATGCTTAAGCTACAGTTACAAAATGGAAAGACTTATACTTCTATGTAATTTGCTACTTGGATAGAAAAGATTGTCCTTATTCCTTACAACAGGAAGGGGGAAGTATCTAACTACCTTTGCATCCAGCGTGGTTCTTCACCAGGCTATAGTAATAATCTGTGGTTAGCTAAATCAGCAGCTGGGGTGAAAGTTATCAGAAAATGCTCATCATGCTTCCAAAAATTTACAAATCTAAAAATACCATAAATTAACTACAAGAACATTCATGATGAAATAAAATAAATAAAATAAAATGAATAGACTAAACTTGACTACAATTAGGTTAGTAGGGTTTACTTATGGTGGGGAAAAGTGCCTGGGACCTGAAACTGAAACGTTTTTAACACTGACCCCAAAAGTTAACAATTATTAAAATAATCATGGCAATTTGCAATATGCAATGCTCTTGTAAGCTAAAGAAGATACCCCATTTGGCCTGGTGAATATGGTTAATAGGTATTCAAATGACCAACTATTCATCAAGACAAAAATAAAAATGAAGTGCTAGAGAAAGATATTTAAGAGTAATTAGTTCTATAATTTGAACAAATAGTGTTCCAATGTTACCAAAAGTATTTCTATGCCAAATAGATTCCATGGCAACTAAACTGGTAAATCTAAGACTGAGACCCTCTCAGCAGCTTTCTTGTTCTGCCCTAATTGCAAAGATCTAGGTGAATGAGGAAAAAAAAAGATTTATTGAGTCTCCAATATGTGCTGGGTCCTGGGTGCTGTGCTAAATGCAATCCAAGAAATTGATAACTCAAGGTGGTTAGGATGTGGTTGGCTCCATTGTGATGAATCTTAATATGTCATCTGTGCTAGATGAGTACAGGGACAGAGCAAGGGTCATCAGACAGGTTCATCTCAGACAAGGTGCTTCCGGGACGCAAGGTCAGGGTAAATTGAGAGAATGAGTCAGAGTAACATTTATTTCTTTATTTACCAAACACTAACCAAGTGTCTACCATCTCCCGACCCTGTGCAGGGCATCCAGGGAAGAGGAATGAGTAGACCACAGTCTCTGCTCTCTGGGTTTGGGAAGGCTGGGAAGAAAGTAGCCATGTGCAACCACCACCATAATAGAGGAAACTCAGAAATGCTCATAACTCTGTCAAGGTGGGTCAGGGAAGCCTTCCTGGAAAAGGAGACATTGAAGATGTCAGAAGTATGGACCTGGAGTTAGAAGAAAAATCAGTACAGAACCTAGAACTTTGAGGGTCACTGATATGATATGTGAATTTTAGCTGCAGCCGTGGGCATGTTTAAGCTTGCCCAGAAAGAGATCATCAGATGTATTGGAGAAAGGGACGCTGATAAAATCAAGAGTCCAGGCTGAGAGAAGCAGATAGAGGAAAAAGATAAGTGCCTTATTCCCTCCCTATGCTCTATTTTGCATTATGAATTACTAGCTTAATACCACAGTTTAAGTAATAGGGTAGAGGTAAAAAAAAAGCAGAGGAAAACAATAAAAACAAACCAAAAAACTAAAAGAACTTTAATGTCAATATCAAACGGTCAAGCAACCAGAAAAGCCAAGAGGTCAAGAACAATTAAAATGAAGATGCCAACACAGAGGAGATAAGTGGGAAGTTTGGATAAATTCCTTTAATCCAGTTCCTGAACAGGATGCCCCTCTGGGAGGTTGAACAGGACCCCAACTTGCCTTTATCCCCACAGTCAATACATCACCCATCACGTGGGTCCATGAATAACTGAATTCAGCATCTTCAGTGTCCTTCTCTCCTTGATTACGCTGATTCCTTTCAGTAGCAGATCTAATGGAAAGAGTAAGTACTTAGGCCCAGCAAGACCTGGGTTCGAATATTTACTTCACTGCATATTAGCCATGTAGTGTTGGGCAAATTATTTAATCACTTTGTCTTATTCTTCCCATTTGTAAAATGAGGAAACACATTTGTCATTGCTGTTGTACAGTGTTAAAAATTCAGGGTAATTTTGAACACTCATAATGCTGGGTAGCCATGGTGAGCCAGGAGCCACAGTTCCTAGTCAGCCAGGTGACCAAACTAGTACTTTACAGTGTTGCTGAGCCATGATGCTTGGTAGGTTAAGTGTATTAAATATGTTTTTACTTACGATGTTTTCAATATATGATGGTTTTTGGGAGAGATGATAACCCGACTGTAAGTAGAAGAGTGCCTGTATATCTACATCATCTTAGAGGGTACTTACTGTTATTTTCCATGTTTTTAAAATGGGGAAACAGAGGCACAGAGCATCAGATAGCATGTGGTGGTCATGAAGACCAGTTAAGACCCTGGCAATCTGGCTCCAAGTTCCACGCCCTTGGCCATCATGCTGTGGTACTGTTTGAATTTTAATCAATGAGAATTGTATGTGTTTTGGAGTCTTCACCTATATATGTTTCTGGGCAAGGCTAGATTCTCTTCATTTGTTATTCATTCAGTTCTTTCCACCTCCTTCAGAATTCCCTCAATTCTTTCCTCAGCCCCTCTTCCCAGAGGATCCTTCCATGGATGTGTGCTCAGCTAACCTCCATTCTTAAAAAGCAAAATCAGCCATATGTGGTGGTGCATGTCTGTAATCACAGTACTTAGAAGGCTGAGGCAGTAGGATTGCAGATTCAAGGCCAGCCTCAGCAACCTAGCAAGGCCCTCAGCAACTTAGTGAGACCCTGTTTAAAAAAAATTAAAATGGGGTTAGGAGTATAGCTCAACAGTAGAATGCTCCTGGGTTCAATCCCCAGTAACAAAGAGAAAAAGAATCATCTGTGTTCACTTCGACTCTCCTCCTCTCCTCCCTTCCTTCACCACCAGACGTCTTGGAAGATTAATCTGAATTATTCTTCACGGACACCTGAGCATCTTGCAGTCTGGCTTCTACATCAAGGTTCTACTGAGACCACTTTCTCAGAAGCCACCTAAGGCCTCATAATCACCAACATCTGGTCACATTTTGAGCAGCTCCTTTGCCAAACATCTCTGTTGCATTTGACTCTGTGGGCCATGCCTTCTTTGAAATCCTCTGCTCCCTGAAGGGTAAGACATAGTGACCCCTCGCTCTTGGTCCTTCCTGTCTCTCCCCCCCACATCCTGCCTCCTGTGCTAACATCACACTCCACTCCAGGTCCCCCTCTCCACAAGTGGGTGTTCTCCAAGAGCCCATCAGCTTTCTCCTCCACGTGGCTGTGCTAGCTTCCTTTGATGATCTTGCCCACACCCACAACTCAAATGACTAACTCCCTCTGCATCTCTATTTCTAGTCCCAGCCCCTCTAACATCTAGATGGGCTTTTCCACCCTCCTGCTGAAAAACTCCCTCTGAAGGTTCACCATGCTGCAAAGAAAAACCCAGTCTCTCCTCCTAACTTTCACTTCACAGGGAGGGCCTCCCTTGCTGTTAACTGAGGGGCAGGAAGGCATGGCTCTGGATCAATACAGTTTTAATCCTGCCTACAAAAACTATCAGTTCAAATGGTGACTCACTGCTCATAGCTCAGTGAATATAAAAAAATTAACGAGGAATATGAAGTGTAAACATGAATCAGATGGAGTAGGAAAGAACAGTTCATATTTTATGTCGGCTGTTTAATGACTAACCAGGACACATCTTCATGTACTGCTGATGTATTCATTCATTTCCTTGTGGATGGTTTCAAAAGAGCCACCATAATTTACCCTATTCTATGAATTCCACAGTCTCTTAGATTGTCCCTCGAGGGTCCCCTAGGATTTCTGCAGATGAAAATTTAGTGGGCTCCTCCCTTCCAAACAATGCACTTGGGAGTGTTTTCTTTGATTAAGAGCATGTACGATGGGTCAGAAACTTTACTCTGGCAACAAAATTAGAGTTTAGCGGAAAACCAGAAAAAAACTGGAAGCCATTAGGAATTGTCTCTTTTGGCACAACCCAAAGCCATAGAATAGAATGGGAAAGAGATCTTTAGGCCAAAGAAACTCATCCAAAAGAGACAGGGGAGTATCCTCTCTGCAAAGACCTCCAAGAATGGACAACTACATGTTCTTCCATAGGAACTCCTTCTGGCAACCAAACAGTTACAAACCGAAAGCAAAAGGTTTAAACTGCATGCAGAAATATTTGCATGTGTTTGGGTCTGAAGTCCGGACGCTCCACTTCAGAACTATGGGGTCAAGCTGGTCCTTTCAGTTTCTCCTTGATGAGACAGAAGATGATGAAGTTCTTGTGGGTGAGTTGTAAGGAAGGCCTGGCCCCCACAACTTGTGTATTCCAGGGAAGAAACCATCCTGATGCTGGGGGAAGTATGAATCCTGGCACAGGAGTCCATAAAAGCGAGTCCATTAAAAGTGTAAGCGAGAGAGTAAGCCAGCGAAGAAAGAAGAGCATGGTGGGAAGTATGAAGGAAGGCGCTCTGGAAGAAGTCAGATCATCGAGTGCTGCACTGAAGGATGTTGGCACCATCGCAACACTAATGAGTTTAATATGCCACTGCTCAGACCCTGGTTAGTAAACGGTCTCTCAGATGAGCAGGCTCTAATTAACCTTTTAATATTCCCCTTCATGGTGTCCTCCTTTGTGGCACAAACCCTCAGAAACTCCCCCCCAGGAGGACCTTCCTCTACAGGAGAGAGAACCACAGCACCTGGGGCCTGCCTCTTATTGCCACCTGCTTAATCTGCATGTGGTTTTTCTGATCCTACTGCTCTTGCCATAAGAGGGGACCTTGCCAGGGAAGCCAGGAAAGGATGTGCACAGTGTCTTGACCGAGACCTTTATCTCTATTTGGTTGGTGTCAAGCTAAGTTCTAGGCTCTCCTCACTTTTGTGGTTAAAGAAGTCTTCCTGTTATCTCACTCTTTCCCCACCTCTTTATATTTATTCAACTCTCTTTATTTCTTCCAGTTCACTGTAATCTCTTTCTTACTTGAGACTGCCTCCCATGCCAGGGCCTTGCCCACAGTGAGTATTCAACAAACCCTTGTTGAATGAATGAATGAATATCCTAATCATATCATCACTCCTATCAACACCCCTGTCTGCTTTCTCAGAAAAAGTCAAATTAATTCCTCATATCTGGTCAACTTTTCAGAGAGAGGGCTTGGATTCTAAATCACTGTAGGCATATTAGAGATTTTTAGTTCCTTCCTTCCTTCCTCCTTCCCTCCCTCCCTCCTTCCTTCTCTCTCTTTCTTTCTCCTTCTTTTCTTTCCCTGTTCTTTCTTTCTTCAATTCAACATGTATAAAACTCACATTGGAAGATGACAGGCATTTCTGTGATTGTCTCCCACAGTCACTTTCAGGGGAGCAGAGCTGTGCCCAGCCTCGGGTGGCCAGAGTATGTCTGCTTTTCTTCGCAAGAGGAGGGTGAGGCAATGGGTTCATCTTGGTTCTCGCCCTCCAGAAGCCTGGCTTTGCTCCTTATCCACAAATACATGTCCTGTCTTCTTGAGCACATCATGGCCAGAGCATGGGGGAAGGTCAGGCAAAATAGTCAAGTCTGGCTGCAGTTTCCCATGACCCACAGGCATGAAATTAAAAGACAAATGATGGAGGTCATCCTTGGAGACCAGCGGCCACTATGGCTGACAGCAGTCCGAGTTGCCACTCTATCTCAGCAAAGACTTGCACTCTTACCCTAGTCTATTGTGGACCAGCAGCATGACCTGGAATAACCCATCAAGTTGTATGATTACAATGCATCAATTACATAATAATAATAATAATAATAATAATAATAAAAGAAAAAAAAGAAATGTACCTCTCCAGTCTGTTTTTCTTCAATGAGATGGGCATGAGTGTTATTTTCCCAAGAAGAACATAGAATTTCTATGAAATCCAAAATGATACAAAATTAGAGTCAAGTGCAAGTGAAGCCCTTGAAGAAAAATGATAAACCAGGTGTGGTGGCTCCCACCTGGAAGGCAGAGACAGGAGAATCGTAGGATCAAGGGCAGCCTAACCAACCTAGCAAGACTCTCAGCAACTTAGTAAGCCTCTGTTTCCAAACAAACAAACAAAAAAATTAAAAAGGGCTGGAGGTGTAGCTTGAAGGTAGAATGCCCCTGGCTCAATACCAGGAACCACCACCACCAAAAAGGAAAATGGTTTGCCCAAATATCCAGTTTTTCTTTTCAGAGTTTCTTCAGGAACTAAACTGCAGGCCTCGACTATTCTACCTTGAGGGTCCCAGACTTCCAGCTGCTTCCGCAATTCCATACCTATAGGCAACAGCACTGGGAAAACCATAATGTGCTAGAGTTGATGTAGTGATATTGTATTTACAATATATATAGGGATAGCTGTAGGATCTTACCCTCTAATGTCATGGATGGCTTATATGTTCTTATCTTCCGCCTTTACAAATAAAAGTGATAGCTGGGCATGATGGCACATCTTATAATCCCAGTACTTGGGAGGCTGAGACAGGAGGATTGCAGGTTCACAGCCAGCCTCGGCAACTTAGTGAGGCCCTCTGCAACTTAGTGAGACCCTATTTCAAAATAAAATATGGCTGGGGTATATCTCAGAGGAATAATGCCCCTGGGTTCAATCTCTAGTACCAGAAAGAAGGAAGGAAGGGAGGAAATAAAATTTTATTACTTAAAAAATAGATTTTCATGCTTCTTGTCTTATTTTTTAATAGACAAACAATAGCAACCCAAAACCTTTCCTTTCAGGTTGTGAGGCATATTTCCTCTCTATAGTCCTACCAGCATAGGTATCATGATGCTACAAACACCCTTATTTGTTTTAAAATAGAAATAATAGCCCACCGTTCCCCCCTGGTCTGCCAAATCTTCACAGACTTTAGGCAGAGTCCACTGAAAGAAGGAGAAAGAGCAGAGGTAGAGCTCTGGGTGGGAGCTGAGCAGAGTGGTCCAAAGGGAATAAAACCTGCCAGCAGTCCTTTTGGGGTTTTCATGGTTATTAAAATAAAGGTAGAAGAAGGGGAGAGGGGCAAAACATCTGGGGATGATAAGAAGGAAATAAGCAAACTTGGGAACTAAAAAAAAAAAGCTGTTTTCCAGAAAGGAGCATAGCGCTTCAAAACAGATGTTTGTGCTTGAAATTTTCCAGAATGGAACAAATGAGAGGGTGGGGGGAGAAGTAAGACCCAGAACTGAAGCACAGGGAGAACCTCATGAAAGAACCACTGGTCCTCAAAGAGTTAATGTGCACTCTGACCATGCTCAGGTCTTTCATCGCTCATTCCAAATGTGATCCCTTCAAAATAGTCTTCTTTGTTCACACCACATCTCCAGATACATGGAGAGATGTGCTTAGTACTAATTCCTGAAAAAATAAAATCTTTAAAAAGACACACTGATGGAAAACACCAACCCAAGGCAATTCTCCTGTGATGGGAAAATAATTCTGGGTGGGAGGAAGGGGGAAGAGGCAGGCAGAGCCAATGGGAGCCCTTGGAATGGCATTGCAAATGCAACTCATGATCCAAGTTGGAGATCCAATAGTAGGGAAAATGGTGGCTTTTTCCCTGCTCATTTGTCTTATCTACACTGAGAGCTAAGCATGTGTATTGGAGTAAAAGTTGCAGACCAGAGTGTCACTGAAGATATAATGAGAAACATTCTGAGCCTCAGCATGAACCTGTGGCTGAAGGAGATACTGCCTATTCTTATACATGTACATGTATAAGAGGGTACATGTTGAAGGGTTTTGAAAGCTCAGAACAAGACTGAACATGTCAAATTAGTTTAAGATAATCATGGCTGTTCTATCTGTATTTCCAAGAACCCTTTGTCACTAATCAGAGTTTGGAAAATTTATTCACCTGATCACATTTTCTTATATATTGTAAGGCAGCTCTTTCATTTTCTAATAAACACAGGACAGTACTAGTGCTGTCCAAAAGAAATCTAATGAGAACCACATATAGAATTTAAACTTTCCTAGTAGCCACATTTTTAAAAGTTAAAAAGAAACAGGTGAAATTAATCTTAACAATATGTTGGATTAAATGTGTTATACCTGAAATGATTATAATGTCAACATATAATCAACATAAAAATTGCTGATGAGATATTTTACAATTTTTATTTTTATACCGAGTCTTCAAAATTTGGTGGACATTGGTCACTTATAGCACTTCTCAATTCAAACTAGTTACATTTCAAGTGTCCAATAGCCAGTGTGGCTAATGGCTACCATATTGGACAGCACAGATTTAAACTGTTACTGGCTTGACGTAATGATTCTCCTTTACCCCTTATTTTTGGCAAACTGTACCTTAACCTTATTGCAAAAACTGCTAAGAGTAGTTCACCTAACATATCACAGAACATAATATGCATCCTCAGTTGAAATGAAAATAAATCTAACACAATGAAATTTTGTGCGAAAGAATTACATCAGTGTATCCTAACTCACCTGTTAGAAATAACTAGTATAGTGAAGGAAAGAGGGGCTGAGGAGGGAAAATATGTTTCCAAATTAAGTTTCAGCTAATTATTATCAAAAAGTCTCTTTGATGGTGTCAAACCAAGAACTTTGAAACACCTAGTCTGACTCCCTTATTAGTAAAGATGGAGAGCCAGAAAAGTTAGTTTTGGGTTCAAGGTGACCTAGAAACCAATGCCAGGACTTGTCTTTATGAGATATGTATTATGATTATATCCATTTTAGTCTTATTTATATAGCATAAAATTGGATATTCATCCAAAATATTCTTATATTTTCCTCATTGGGGTGATATCATCCTATTAATTGTTAGTACATATGCTGTGTAGGCACTATTTGTTTGAAGTTCAGAAATGTCCCATATTGTAAAAAAACAACTAAATTAACTATGGACATGGAGGTTGAAGGAAAGAGCCTTTGCCTTCTGAAAGAATAACTCACATTTTTGAAGGCCAGCCAAAGTCCTTAAAGAACATGCATTTGCATTCTGCATTTAATGTAACAAATAACAACAGAAAACATAATTTAGATACACTTTCCTTTATTAATTTGCTTTTCTAAAGTCAGTTATAAGTACGTCGACTCCCTCCCACCCTTTGTTTCTTTCCCCTGGGATGATGCCTAACCACAATGAGGCCATAATTGGAGAACATAAGAGGATTGATTTGAAAATGTCACAAATGTTGTTAATAAACTCCCATTGACATAAAAGATTCATTAATTCATTCTGCAGGCAATCAAGTTCACCATGTCTAGGGCATATTGTATGGAACGAATCTAAAAGACTGAAAAGGCAGATAAAAGGCATTTTTGAATATTTTAAATTTTAAAGTGAAATGGCAAAAAAATTGTAAATCTCAGGGTTAGAGTTGCCAAAATACACTAGGCCTTTATGTATACAGCATTTCAGCTAAACAACTCTAGAAAAAAATTTTTGACCACAAAAGAGTTTTCATTCCCTAGTAATCTCAATTCCCCGCTACATCTTCGGTTATTATGTAATCTGTTACAATGTAATCATACAAATTATAATGAATTTGTTTTAGTGATCAGAAAAAGGAAATACAATTGTATATCTCTTAAACCACTCAGTCCATTCTAAAGACTATTTTTATAGATGTTAAATTGACTTGATTTTCACAGTTGCTTTCAATTAGATCAAAATAACTCCTTAGGAATGTACAAAACCCAGAAAGATATCAAAGCAAATGCTCTGTAAAGTGGATAAAGTGCTACCCAAAACTTCATTCAATGTATATTTTCATTGTGTAGTATTTATCAAAATAGTTGTATCATTAGCCTGTTTTAATAAATAGTATTTTTTTCATTTGACAAAATAGGATAGCTGCAAGGCAAAATAAGAATTTTTTTGACAGAAATTTGGCTTATGGACCATTTTTTATTTTGCCATGCAATTATTTGTATTTCATTTGTCAAACAAAAAAAATTTGAATGCCTTTACAAAATACCATGTAGTTAAGCTCTGCATAAAACTTGTAGTCTGGCTAAGGACATCATTAAAGAATTATGGATGTTCCTTGTTGGAAACTGCTTTTAAAATATAAGAAGAAAGGTAAAACTTCATTTTAAGATAGAAGAAATAAAAATTTAATAATCTTTACATAGTCTAGAATTATTTGCTTTGATACACCACTTTTATTCTCGGTATCTTGGACAGTCAATTACTATTTATCCGAGAACTAGAGTTAATAGTTAATGAACCTTGAGTGTGTGGGTTTTGGGAAGAAGCCCCATTTCAGGGATAGTTGGTGCCTGGCTTGGCTGAGAGAAAGGAAATGCCATACAAGGTAAGGCTTGGATGGGATTCAGAGACCCACAGAAAGAGGAAATGAGGGTGGAGATCAGAGCTCCCAGGGGAGCACGCACAAAAAGCCCTGAAGCTGGAGAGGCTCGGCTGACTTTCGTAATATAAAGTTCTAACAAGCCAGGTGTGATGGTGCACACCTGTAGTCCCAGTACTTGGGAGGCTGAGACAGGAGGATTGTGGTTCCAGGACAGCCTCAACAACTTAGCAAGACCCTGTTTCAAAACAAATAAAAAGGGCTTGGGGTGTAGCTCAGAGGTAGAATACCCCTGAGGTTTATTCCTCAGTACTGAAAAGGGGGAGGGGAGTTCTAACAAAAACTACATTAAACCTGTTGAAGGTGATTGCTTCCCAAGTTTTTGTGTGGATATGGCTGGGGGAAAAAAGGGTCTCTTAGCTGGGCGTGGTGGCTCACGCTTGTAATCCCAGTACTTTGGGAGGCGGAGACCGGAGGATCCGGGTTGGGGGCCAGCCTCAGCTCTCTCTCTCTCTCTCTCTCTCTCTCTCTCTCTCCCTAGTGAGGCCCTCTGCAACTTCGTGAGACACAGTTTCAAAATAAAGTATAAAAAAATAGGGTCGGGGGTGTAGCTCGGAGGTAGAACGCCCCTGGATTCAATCCCCGGTACTGCAAAAAAAAAAAAAAAAAGGTCTCTCAGTTTTAGCTATAAGAAAAGTACCTTGACATCATCTTCCTGAAACAATATGGCAGTTCAAAATTTACCCAAGCATGTTCACCTATGTTAGGTGTGTCTGTTAAGCCCTTGAGTGAAACTGAAAAACCAGGAGAGCAAAGCAAAAAGAGGTTGTCGCAATTCTAGAGATGGGTCTGTGCTTGCTTCTAGGCCCAGACAAGAACTGTTAAACAGCAGCTAAGCAAAAATGGGCCAGTCAATATCAGTAAAACAGTGATCCTCACCTGGACAAACCAAATCTGCATAGTGATTTGACTTGCTTTTCTTTACCAGTTTATCTTGAGAGGTAACTTATTTTCTTTTTTCCTGGTCAACCTAATCGACAGGCATTCAGACACCTTCTAATATATTGTGCATTCAGAAGGAAACTAAATGTGACTTGAATCCGTAACACACTAATTACTGAAGAAGTTAGATTCTTTCCTCAAGACCACTAAAAACAATTTCCAATTAAACCAATGACAAAATCCACCACTGCCTTGGTGGTCACTGGCTTCTGAAAATGGCATATTTACTGGACTAGATATCACTAATGAATAATTATGGCAGTTTGGTCCTGTGATAACCCTGGCTTGTGGTTGCATCCTTGAATGGTTCACCAGTGAACAATGACCTTTTCTTGTAACCAGGAGCTGGTTTGTTTCACATGCTTGTAACTTTTAAATAGATAACCCATCATTGAGAGTTTAAATAAAAACTCAGTTTTTCATGTTCCTCTGTCAAAAGGGCATTGTTGAAAGCAGCTCAGTAATTTGCCTCCTAGTGAATATGTTTATTCAATATGCACAGTTATTATAAGCTATAAATGCTGAGGTAGGCTACTGTGCAGTAGTAAATCTGAAGACAGCTGATTGTCAGATAACATGGAGAAAGGTTTCATCTCCAACTTTCTACTAATGGAAAGGAAGTAATCAGGAATGGAGGAAGGATTTTGTCCTTGTGGGGGGAAAGAAGAGCTAGGCTATTAATTTATCTGTGGCATACAAGGTAGAGAGGGTTTCGTAGTGCTTCTTTAACTTAACAGATCTATTTAACAGGTTTCATTTATTTCGTAATATGCTGGGGGAAGGGAAATCAAGAAAGGCTTTTGGGGAGCTGAGAAACATTATCTATAGTCAACAAAGCTGGCCCAGAACTTGTCAATCACAGACACACAATATATAATAGGAAAATGGCTACTGTGAAGTTTTCACATGTTCCTTGAAGTAAGGGTGTCAAGTCCAAACACAAATGGATGATCAAATTATTCATCTAAGCAGGGCGTGGTGGTACATGCCTATAACCCCAGTACTTGGGAGGCTGAGACAGGAGGATCACAGGTTCGAGGCCAGCCTCAGCAACTTGGTGAGATTCTGTTTCAGAATAAAAAAATAAAAAGGGTTGGGGGTGTAACTCAGAGGAGGAATGCCTCTAGGGTTCAATCCCCAGTACAAAAAAATTATTCATCTAACAAAAGCAAACATTTCTGGTTTTGAGAATTAGAGAAATTCTCTGCTAAGAAAAATCAGACTTTTTTTTACTTTTACCATACCATAACCAAGGTATCCCAGCTAGTGCTGTGGAGATATGAGCTTGTATGAGGCACAAGAGAGATTCACTAATGATCTATTTATGATCCTGTGTATGATAGGAAAGCATGGAGTTTCTGTATATAGGGAATTTCCTAAGAATGTTGATTTTTATAAATCAGCTTGGGGAAAGAAGATGGAAAAACCAAGGCAAATATGTTTTGGTTTGGAATATACTGATCCAACTTTAGTGAATCAAATATATCTTTGTATTGGTCAATAAGATGAAAGCTGGCTATAGAAACATTCCAAATTACCAATATTTGCCTCCCTAGACAATGTTAAGCTGTTGATCCAATAATCCTGGACCAATACAATGGGGCCAGGTAGGCAAAGTCTCTCTTCTGATAAATGAGAGGAGGGAACATTAGAAAAGACCGAGGCAATTGCTTGCCTCATGACATAAGAAATCACGTTATAGACATCTTCCAAATCTGGGTTGAGGACTTCTAATCTATGGCCAATGAAAAACCATGGGGAGTTCAAAAAGAAGGAAAAAGAGTAATGTCAGTGGTGTGTGTGTGTGTGTGTGTGTGTGAACATTACTTTGAAAACCCTCTGGGGTATGATGAGCTGGGCAAGGGGAAGCTCACTGAATGTATATCCCTATCACTCTGAATTCCGTTTTGATGTGCAGTTACAATGCACCAATAAAAGTATATTTTTAAAAAAGAAAGGAAAAGAAAACCCTCCAAAAATATCTTAGAAATATGAGAAAAGGAAGGCAGGGAGACCATGTGTGAAAGTCTAGATTGGGTCCTGTGGGAGAAAGTAATAGATGGACAGATGTGGAGAATTGCTTCGAACAAAGTTTCAAAATCAACTGCTGGCTGATCAGCAGTTAAGGAAGAAGTTGAAAAGATTCTAGTAAGACTCTGACTTGGATCTCAAGTTACTGAGATAATAATAATGTCACTTATAGAAATGGGAAATTTTAGCTGGGCATGGTGGCACACGCTTGTAATCCCAGTACTTTGGGAGGCAGAGACCGGAGGATTCGGGTTCGCAGCCAGCCTCAGCTCTCTCTCTCTCTCTCTCTCTCTCTCTCCCTCTCTCTACTTAGTGAGGCCCTCCACAACTTCGTGAGACCCGGTTTCAAAATAAAGTATAAAAAATAGGGCCAGGGATGTAGCGCGGAGGTAGAAGTCCCCTGGGTTCAATCCCCGGTATCGCAAAAAAAAAAAAAAAAGAAAGAAAGAAAGAAATGGGGAATTTTAGAGGCCAATCTAAGGCTGGGGTTAGGCAAAATTAGTCAAGAAAAAATTAATGTATGCTAATCACTGGACAAGACGACAGGGATAGAGACAAGAGAACTACATGGTCCTTCTCCTCATAGAGCTCACAGATAGGGGACAAAACAACATTTTGTTAGTAATTATAGTTAACTAAATAGCAATAGGTGTAGTATATTCTATAAAGTCACAAAAGAATAGTAAACTTTTTGTGTTATAGTTTCAGACTTGGAAACATCAAAGCCAACTTTTATTTTCAAATGACCATAGAAAGGAGAAAAAGATATGGGCAGCTTCAAACCTCAGAAACCATCCCTTATTAGTAGCCAAAAAGCAGAAGCCATATAGATTTCTACCAATTGATGAACTAATAAACAAAATGTGGTACATCCAAACATTGGAAAATGGTTCTACAGTAAAAATTAATGAAGTACTGACATGATATAATATGGATGAACCTTGAAAACATGCTGTGTGAAAAAGTTAGTGACAAAGCACAACATTCTGCATGGTTTCATTTATTTGAAATGTCCAGAACAGACATATCCATCAATGCAGAAAGCCAATTAGTGGTTGCCTAGGGTTGGGTATTAAGAAAATTTGGGGGTGAGAGCTAAGAGATGTGGGATTGCTTGTCCAGCAAATGAAAATATTCTAAAGCTGTGATGATGAATGCACAACTCTAATTATGCTCCATACCACTGAATTGTGTACTTTAAATTAGTAAACTTCATAAAATGTGACTTATATCACAATAAAGCTGTTTATATTTGTAAAAAAAAAAAGCAGAATAAAGAGGTGGGCTGTAGGAAGGGAAATATTTTTAAACCCAAGGGAGTTCATTTTAAGTTAAGTTATATCTAAAGTGGTTAACAATAGGAACAATCCATGAACAGTCATTATTTTCTACACTAGCCATGACTTAGTGGTTTTTACCAATTATCTAAACATTGAGGTTTAAATGCCAGATGGTTAAAAACAAGTTCTGTCTTTGGATGGTAGAAAGCGAAGCCTATCACATTTGATCCCACTTAAGACTTTGCATGCTACTGGTCTGCTAACCAAGGCTCTTGGTTTAGTTCACCAACTTTTAAATTCTGTTCCCTATCAGCATTTCCCAGCATGGTTTCTGAAAAGCAAAATGTTTTTAGTTCCATTTGATATGATTTATAGGCTCCCTTTAATCAAAACCGATTTCCTTCTTACAGGGGAACTAGTCTTTGTTTCATATATTTCTTTCCCAAAGAGGGGTTTTAAATTATTTTTTCCAAAAAAATATTTTTTTTACCAGGTACAGAGAGAGCCTACAATGGGAATCTGATCTAGTCTGAGTAGTTAGGGAATGCTTCCAAGAGAAAAAAGACATTTGAAGTGGGATATATAGGAGTTTGATAGGCAAAAAGAAGAAAGAATCTCAGACAGGAGGAGCACCATATGCAAGGACCCTGGGACAGAGGAAACCCTAGTCATTTTCAGGGTGGTGGAGGGATTAGAGGTGAGAACTAAGAAAGCAGCATTACTGGTTTTAGGTGCTGTAGTGGAGGTCAGGAGAAAAGGAGACTCTTGAGTTGACATCAAAATAGAAATGACCATGGAGAAGGAAGAAAGCAGGAAGAACTGAGACTGGAGAGATTCCTGCAAACCAAATGAAAATTGGAGCTAAGGAGATGATGCGGGAACCACTGCACAAGTGGGAAGGGGGTCAGAGAAGGGCAAGTTACAGCAACAGAAGAGGAGAGCATTTCAAGATGCGAATCAGCTGTGCCAAATGCTAGAGAGGTTATTGAAGGAGAAGGAAGATCATAAATGCCTTGAATTTATCAATAGAAGCTCAGGAGACTTTAGAGTCTTTAGTAATTGTCTAACTCTCCCTCGCCACATTAAGACATGCAGAAAGTAGCTGAGAATGAAAACCCAACCCTGGGTCTCATGCTGTCCTAATGAAACCAGCAGGATCAAATTGTAATGAACCCGGCATGCTCTCCCCTATAAAGTGAGTTTTTATAGTGACATATGAGCTAGTAGATACCAGTGCAGAGGGAAAGAAGTAAAAAGAAAATATATATTCTGAAGACATAAAAAAAGCTTCAAGAATTATTTTAGAGGACTAAATCAGCTTTTGCTTTAGCATTTTTATTAGACTTAAGTGAAAACGAAGGCTACTTTAAAATCCAAAGGTTGAGTTTTCCCATTTATTATGTCTTACTATGAGTTTTAACATTGAAACTCTTTGAATCTTGGATAGAAACTGTTGAGTTACTTATGGATTTTCAATGGATTTTTCCCCCTGTGTTCATCCATTCACTTGTTTATTCTTGTATCAACAATTATTCAGGCTGTGCCATATGTAAAGTGGAAGGCTTCACTTCTCTTTGAAGCATGGACCTCCTTGCTTCAAAAATAGAGTCTTCTGATTCAGAGAAAGTGACATGATGGTCTATATCTCAACAGTTCTTTTACAGTGAACTAACAAGACTTTGCAGGATGACACCATGACATTAGGCCCTAAAACTGATGTAGGGAGTAAAAAGCAAGGAGGTAAAAATCCTTCTGAGACATTTAGAATGCTAACCAAGTAAGGACACTTTGGGTATCGAGTTAGCTAGCTAGCTTGCTTGCTTGCTTGCTGTGCTGGAGATCAATCCCAGGACCTCCCACATGCTAGGCAAGTGCTCTACCATTGAATTACACCTACTGCTGTTAACAAATTCTTAATGGCTTAAAGCAATACAGTCCAGAGGCCACTTGTCCAAAATTGGCTTCTCTGGGCCAAGGTCAGGGTGCCAGCAGGGCTGTTTCTTTCTGGAGGCTCTAGGACAGAATTCATTCCCTTGCTTTTTCTAGCTTCTGGTTGTCTGCATTCTTGGCTTATGACCTCTTCCTCTCATCATTCCAACCTCTTGCTGCTGGAATTACAACTCCTATTACTCCTTTGACCTTCTTGCCTCCCTCCTATGGGACCCTTATAATTATATCTAGGGCCCATCTGGGTAACACAAGATAATCTCCATTTCAGAATCATTCATTTAGTCACATCCATAAGTCCCATTTGCCATCAAAGGCAACATTCAGAAGTTCCAGAATTAAGATATGGATGTCTTTGGGGAGGGCACTATTGAGCCTACCACAGGTGTCTCCTCAGCCCTTGACCTCCCTTCTCTGACAATTACCTCTCCATCCACCACAGGGATGAGCCCCTACAGCCATGTTGGTACCATTCCTCTTCACCAGAGTTGTTTGAACAAGGGATGGATACTCGATTTAATGGCTTTTTTATTAGGAAACAGATACAAGCAAGACCCTGCTGGTGTTACCCAGCTTGTCTGAAGACAGACTCAGAGCTAAGCTGAGGTCTCTGCTGTGTCTCAGGGTGGCTTTTGAACACATGTGCTAACTCAACATATTGACCACCATTAAGCTGTAAACACTAAAAGGAGGGAAGCCAGTTTAATCCATATTTCAGTCTCAAGGCTTGTCTTATTTTTAAAGTTTGAAGGCAGAAAAGTTTTGTCAACCATTAAAACTTGCCAATCACTTCTTGTCACTCGCAATATCACGAGTGGTTATAAAGAGAACTCTATGGGGAAATTCAAAGCCAAGATTAATGCTCCACTTATTTGTGTAAGTAAACTCAGTGGTTCATTTATCAGCTCCCACTAAGTTGCATTAACTGTTTCTCTAGATTATAAATCATTCTTATTAAACCAGAGGAATTTTAGTGGAGGCTGGGCATTCTAGCCAGGGAGAATCTGATAACTCACTCCAAGTGTTTTCCAACCAGAAAGACTTGAATCTCTTTGATTCTATATCAAAGTTAAAACTCATTATTAGTCATTGTTTCTCCTTCACCAAGAAATATTTCATTTTGCATTGGCAAAATGGGAAATGTGTGAATTTCTTTAATTTTCCATAATGAAAATTACTGATTTCTTTATTTTAAATTCTTAAATTCATTTCTATCCCCTACCATCAGCCACCTTCCACTAACCAAAGTTTACCCAAAGAGAAAAGTATCCACTGCCCCTCTGCCAAACGACTCTTAGATCTTTTTCCTTTTTTCTTTCTTTCCTTTTTTAAAGGCCAGGAGCTTTTTGGCTCACTTAGGTTATCATGATGCACAGCACAAGACAAAAAAGGTGCTATGCTTTCTCTATAGATCTTAGCCTCAATGGCCGAGCCCTGGAACCACACTCTAAATCACCCATTGTCCTTTGTATGTATCCGCTGTGCCCCATCCATGTCAGATAACCACAGCTAACATTCTGTGGGCAAACATGGCCCCATTCATTCCATCAAGCAGTGAATAATTCATATAGCAAGTTTTACCCTGGGCAAAATACACTGACATCAGGAGGCATTAAACTAGAGTCATTCAAGGAACAAAATGATCATTCATGCTTTCATTGTGAACCATTAAATCTTGCCAGTTAAGCTAAAGAATGAATTAACTCAATTCATCGGACATATCACACGAGTCCATAAAAACATAATTGCAAGAGCCAGTTTCTTACTTGGAATATTCTTACCTGGGAACGGAAATGCCACTCATTGTGTAGAGCAAGTCTAAACTGGTTGGGAAAGGGAGGTGTTAAGGGAGAGTCCCTTGAAAGAAAATCGTTTCCATTCATCATTTTTGTTTCATCTTCTTTCTAGCGCCCTTCCCCCTTCCCTTTCTGATTTAACCACCCACCCAGAGACAAAAGAACAGCTCAAGGGCAGCTGGCTTCTCTACAGCAACTAACCTTTGCCTAAGGATGAGGGGCTTGGCTATATTTGTCATTTGTTGGCTATTCCTGGCATTTGTTGTCTTTTTAAAACATGGATGAGAATGGTGGCTATATGTGCCTTTTGGAATTTGTTTTCCAGACCCAAAGAAATAGTACTTTTGATGACACTAAAATAGTGCTCCCTTTTGGTCCCTACTCTCAACATGGACTCTGGATGAGAAGGGCTCCCATCTTCTTATCTGACTTAGCCAAACCCTCTCCCAAATGGGTCTCTGAGAAGAAAAAATTCTCCAAAATATGGAGTAAGAAAAGGGATGTTTCCAAACTGCACAAATATTCCCGTTTTCCAATCAACTTCCTCCAAACAGCTAAGCCAGCCTTTCCCCTCCAGAAGGGTGAGAGACCCCTGGCTCCATTTCCTCCATACCTGCAGGTGACCCTTTACTATGAAATCTAGATTGTTGAGTTGATGCTTTCCAATCAGATGGGAGGAGTCTGGGGGAGAGAATACAGCTAGTGGCAACAAAGTACACATAAGAGGGAAAGAAGCGAAACTCCAGGCTCATGTCAACACGGCCACTGTTGGCATGTTTAATTACACCATAATATTCCTATCCTATGACTCCTTCTCCCAAAGTAGTAGATTCTAGGTAAACATTAAACTCTCCTGAGTTGATCTCATATTTTAGCATTTAATATGAAGAGTGCTTGAGGTCTGAAATACACAGAGGTGGGGAGACCAAAGACCAGCACTATATCAGCATTATATATGTTAGCTTACCAAAGCCCACTTCTGAGTCTGCTTTATTAACATCCATATTTTATAAATGAGGTCCTAAAAGGTGAAAGGATGTACTCAGGTAATAAGCAGTCAAGCTGAAATTTGATCCCTAGGACCTCAAAGTATTTGCTCTCTCAACTGTCCTACACTGCTGAAAGATAATGAAGCAATCTTTCTCTCTAGGAGGCAAGAAAAGAATAAGATTTTAAGTGAAGTATTTGGGCATTCAAGGTTTGTACCAAGACTACCTTTCCAAATACACCTCCTACTCTGCTCTTTTCTTGCATAAATTGTCTCTAGCCAACCAGGTCTCTCTCTCTCTCTCTCTCTCTCTCTCTCTCTCTCTCTCTCTGCCTTGCAATTTCCAGCTATCATTCAGTCTAGTTTCAAGATGCATATGCATGGAGAGAATAGGGATGAATTACCAGACTGTACTTTCAGGAAGTGCTGATTTTCACCGTGAACTAGACAGTTTTTTATCATTGTAAATATCAAGAACTTTCAGTAGAAGAATCAACATGGAGGCATGTGTTCTGGTGCAGATCAATAGACACCAAAGTTTACTGCTTACAGCTTTTCAGACTGGTCACTCCAGTGATGAAGCAAGAAGGAAGGGAAATGAGATGCTTCATTTATTTCACTGTTGGTAGGAAAATGATTTCAACATAGACCTAATCTTACCTTCTACAAAAAGTTAGTGACATCTGAGGGGGGAGAGAACTATAAGATATTATTTGGAGAATTGATAAAATTTGTTTTTGTGGGTTTTTTTTTTTTTTGCAGTGCTGGGGATTGAACCCAGGGCATCCCCAGCCCTGAAATTTGATTATTGACTGTGAATTAGATAATAGTATTTTATCAATGTTAAGTACTTGAATTGGATAATGATACTGTGGATATGTAAGAGAATGTCCTAATTCTTAGAAAATATACTCTGAAGTATTTATGGATAAAGAGAGATGGTATCTTCAACTTACTCTCAAACAACACACACACACACACACACACACACACACACTATGAAGGAGAGAGAGAGAGAGAGAGAGAGAAAATAAGCCAGGGGTAGGGGGAGTGGGTAAGAGAGAACTTGGGGGAGATCTATAAAGCAAATTTAGAAAATCATAAACAGTAGATGAATCTGGAAAAAGGAAATTTCTTGTGTATACTTTTAGCAATTCTTCTGTCAGTTTTCAAGTGCTATCAAAGTCTAAGCCACAAATAAAAATGTTCAAAGAGGAAGTTTCAGGATCTCCTAGAAAAATGACTGATTATTAGAGGGATAAACAACTTCAGAGATTTCCCAGGCAAACCCCCTTAATTTAGAGACTGGGACACTGAGATCTGTAGTCTGGTAAGTGCCTGTATGAATGGCTACAGAAGGCCAGGTACACGCAGGTGCAGCCCTGCGCTCACAGCCTGCTGGGACATCCTTCAGGCACACTGCACCTTTTTGCTCACATACTTTTTCTTGAGTGTTTCGATTCCATCTGTTCCATCTGATTACTTTCTCTTTTTTCACTGTCCCTCAAATCATTTTCATATACTTGTCCAAAAGTGTGTTCCCTGCATGGCACACTCATTCTTGTAAGATCTTAATAGATATTACATTAAGTCTTTACTCAAATAAGCTTGGGAAATACAGGGTCAAACAAGGTAAAACAGACTTCTCTAGTGGAGGATTTTTCAGGGCCTTTAGAATGGTATTGTGGGATGGGAGGAGGAGGAGGAGAATATGTAGCATTTTCCAAACATATTTGGACAAGAAGGCTTTTTTTTCAGAGTCTTAGGGGCTACACATTTCAACACACTGTGGAAAAGCTAGTGTAGAGCAGCCAATGAGTCATTACTAAATGCTACATGACAGATGCCACATGTCATTTCTCCAATGTTTCCTGAACCGTTGGAACTTCTTATATGGCATTCCTAAAGTAGGGATGGTAGATAAGGCTGAGTCCTAATTTTGCCTTCAAATTTACAAATCACATCCACGGACAAATCAGCAAATGTCTTGGAGTCTGGCTTCTTCCCCTTTAGAAGGGAGGCAGTATCTATATTACAGAGTTCTTTGTGGATTCATGGATATTATTTGTGGATATTCTTCATATTCTGTAGGCTGATTACTGCTTAAATGTATACGTGACCTATGGCTTGTAGCACTAAAGATCAGGGAGCTCTCTAGAAAAACAAATAATTAAAATACTGCCACAGACTGTGGGAGAGTGTAAGGAAAGAGGTTTGCATGAAAGGTTTGAAGAGAATTGTGGGTGTATTTCTAGACTCGGTCACAGCCACCTTTGCAAGCACATTCAGCAAGCAAAGAGTAAGGGTATGGGAATTAGCAGATGTGTAGAATTGCTTAAGACACAAATAGGGAAATACAAGTATGTGATTTTGGTTTTTCATTCATTGGCAAGGAAGCTAATGCAATGCCTCTGTCAACAAGTTGCGCAATGTTTTAACTTAAAAGTCTTTACCTAGGGCTAAAAGAGTTTTTCCTGAACTCAGCCTAGGTCAGGGAGATTAGCAGTGACTTCTGCTTGCCCAACACATGGCTACACTGTGTCAAGCTATCCAGATTCCATGTGCCTCACACCCAGCCAAAGCCTTCATTGAAGTGTTTCCTAGCTTCCAACACAGCCCTAAATGTTTGCCATTATACCTCCCAATACCTAAGCCAGTTCTGCTATGGCTTATTATAGTTTGGTACCCCACAGAAACAAAACATTTCACCAATCTAAAAAATCCTTTAAATAAATTATTTAATTGTATCCCTCTTCAGAACTCTTTGAGGTGTAATTAACACTGCCATCCTCATTGATGAGAGGAGGACACGAAGTCCCAGGCTGGAAAATATATTCCTAACTTGAAGTCACAGTGCTGAGATGAGCCCATCTCACCCTTGGTCCCCTACACCTGGTGACCTCTAACATCTTCCAGTATCGTGCCCACAGGTCATGGACAGTATCAGCAGTCAGGCAATTTCTCTCTCTCTCTTTTCTTCTTTTTTCTCTTTTCTTCTCTTCTCTTTTCTTTTCTTTTCTTTTCTTTTCTTTTCTTTTCTTTTCTGGTACTGGAGATTGAACCCAGGGGTATTCTACCTCAGAGCTACACCCCCAGCCTTTTTTATTTTATTTTACTTTTTTTAAAGTAAAATAAATAGGGTCTCGTTAGGTTGCTGAGAATCTCACTAAGTTGCTGAGGCTGGTCTCAAACTTGGGCATTGGTAGTTCAGTGAGAGAATTCTCACCTGCCAGTTTCTCTTTTTAATGAGAATAGTGGTGCTTTCTCCAATGTGGTAACCCTATCTTCCAAACATATCCCGATGTGGGTGTTTCAATACTGAAAATTGGACATTAAAGAATTTTCCTGCCTGGTTCTTTTATTTTTTTCCTTTGATCTCCTATCTTACCATGCAAAAATCTTCTAGAAGGCTACACCTGAAGCAAACCAGGAGGAAAGTGAGAGCAGAAAGCCACTGGCAAAGTCCCTCTCTGCAGGGACTCAGAACAAACCGGATCAGGACTCCAGGCATGGATGGAAGGAGAGCTCAGCTGAACGAGGAGGTGAGGGGGTGGCTTGGACCAGGCGGGCCTTTTTCCTGGTGGTCAAGAAGAAATCATGGCATGGCAAAGACTCCCATGTGCGTGTGCGCTGGATGAATTTGGCTGGAAGCACTTCTCTGAGGTGCTGCTACTCCAGGGTCCAGGAAGTATCTGCTTGCGCATGTGAATTCCAGAGAGGATGGGAGGCTTTTATTGAAGCTCAAGATCCTGCAGAACTCTGGAGGCCACAAGCCAAGCAAAGGAAGTGGTGGAAACAATTAAGAAATCTAAGCAGAAACGGTTGCTGGAGAGAGGGCCACAACTGTTCTTTTGACCACATCCGATATTTGCTTCGAATTGTTATGCAGGACAGTAATTGTCTCCTGGGAGGGCAAGAGGCAACTGGGCCGGGCTGGCCTCTAATAGGTTTCAACAGCAAAGCACCCTCATAAATACTGCATATTGTGAAACCAGAATTTTCTCCTTTTCTAGTGGATCTGTCCCAACTCTCCTCCTTTAATTAAAGAAATGTGGCTTACCAAGAAACAAATACCTCTTTTCATAAAGCATTAAGTATGGATTAAGGGGGAAAAAAGAAAGGAGAATTTTATGGTGAAGAAGTAAGCATTCAATAAGTCATTCACGTAGAAGCTGTGATACATGGATAATTAAATGCATAGAATCACAAACACTGCCTGGTGATTCCTCAGCATCCAGCTGATGTATGACAAAACCATGTCCTTGGGGTCCATGGCAAGACGGGACTTAAATGCATCCACCAGAACTCAGTCTGGAGAGAACATTCATTCTCATGAGTCCTGCTTTCTTATCAACCTGTACCAACCCTCCCAATTCTATTCACACTGCATTTTCTTGTGCCATCTGGTGGATTTGAAGTGAACTTGCAGCAGGATCCAAAATACATTCCACTCACTCAAGCTCTGACTTAATTTCAGAAGGTGCCACAGAGAATCTTCATAGCATCTCTAGAGCCTTCATTTTCTTAGTCTTTTCCAATTAATTGGCCTGTTATTTTTTCCCACCTATATTTTGACTTTTTAACAATAATTTATACCTTTGAATGAGTAAATCACCTACATTGCATAAAATTTGAAAGATGCATATGTTGAAAGTGTCTTTCCTCTAGCTGCCCAAGCTACCCAGGCCCTATAGGAAGAGGTAACCACCATTTCTTTACCTTATTCCTGCACTGTACAGCACATGTTTATTTTTTAACAATTGCTAGCATGTTCTACACACTGGTTTGTTTTGCATTTTTGTTTTACACTTAACATATCTCAGAGAACTTTCCATGTCAGTGCATCTCACTACCTCCTTGTTTTAGATAGCTGTACAGTGTTCCAGTGCATGCTGCAATATATATTATTTAACCAGTCCCTTGCCGATAGATAACTAGGCAGTTTGTAACCTCTCAGTACTTAAAACAGCAATGTAATGAATACGCAATACCCAATGCGGTAAGATAAGACTTGGTAGTGGAATTTCTAAACCAAAGGTCATTTAACTAGGCAATCTCAACTGACTCTACAAAGAGGTAGTAACAAATTATTCTTGCATGAGCAATGTTCTAGTATGACTATTTTACCAGACTAGCGAACAACATTATCAGAATTATCTTTGCCCATATGATAGGTGAAAAATGGTATCACACTGTGATTTTACTATATTTTTTCAACTTGGAATTAAGTTGAATAGCATTTCATATTTTAAAAAAAGAACATTTGTATCTTTTATCTGCTTATTGATTTTCTTTGTCCATTTTTCTATTGAGTTGTTGGTTTGCTTATTTCTTTGTAGAAGCTCTCTGTATATTAACAAATTACTCATATATATGTGTGTGTATATATATATATAATATTATATATATAGTATATATATATATATAATATTATATATATATATATTAAATTTTCCCAATCCGCATTTCTCTTTTCTCTTTATTTAGAATATTCCCCATGAAAACATGGCTATTTATTTTACTGTCCAATTTAACTAACTTTTTATTGACAATTTGAATTGGTTTCAATTTAAGAACCTTCAAAAATATTTGTATTTTTATTAGGATTGCATAGTGTGTCTAAATTAATTGGTGGGGAACGATCATCTATATGAAATGTTTTCTTTTGTTAAGCTGTTCTTCTATGTGCTTCAGTAGCATTTTAAGCTTTCCCTAGGTAAATTTTGCACTTTTTTCCATTTGAATCTTTTCGCAGGTACTCTTTTTTGTTGTTACTGTAAATGAGATCTTTTCTGCCATGATACGTTCCAATGAAGTTTCAGATATGTAAAGGCTGCTGATTCCTATATCTTAATTTTGTGCCTAACAACTTCATTCTTTGATGTTTAAATATTTTTTTGGTTGCATGTCTTGAGTTTTTCAGGTAATTAATCGTATCATCTGCAAATAATAATTTAATGTTGGATGTGTGTGTGTGTATGTGATACTAGGGATTGAACCTGGGGGCATTTTACCTCCTAGCTACACCCCCAGTCGTATTTTATTCTTTATTTTGAAACAGGGTGTCACTAAGTTGTGGAGGGCCTCACTAAGTCACTGACGCTGACTGCAAACCTACAATCCTCCTGTCTCAGCCTCCCAAATACTAGGATTACGGGCATGTGCCACTATGCCCGACTTAATGCTGGATTTTGATTCATTGGTACAGAGAGGTATTTTACTGGGTCGAGGAATTTTTCACCTATTTCTATTTTATTAATTATTTTTAATTGGGAATTGAGGTGACCACCAATGACTGATTGGCAGCCTCCTCTTACTGGATCAAGCAGCAGCCTGTGGCACCAGTGAGCAGTCCTCCTCCCGGGTACACCCTCCCTCTTGCCTCCAGATCGCCTCCCTTGGTTTTCCTCCTACTTCATTAATGATTCCTCTCCATCTCATTTCCTAATTCTTCTTCTTCCTAATCTCTTTGAGAACCTGGAGTTTATTCTTTGAAATTCTTATTTCTCTGTTTATGTCCTCCTAGTCTCTTGGGTTTAAAACACCATTGCCAATGACTCCTACATTTAAATCCCTGGTCCAGATCTTCCTCCTGAACTCTAGACCAATACATCCAACTGGCACTTGGCATCCCCACTCGGGATCTAACAAGCATCTCAAAATGAACAGAGCCTGAGCCAAACTCCTGCTCCTGCATCCAGGCCTCCTTTAGTCTTTCCTGTCTCGCTGATGCACTCCATCCTTTCAGGTGCTGGGTCCCAAACTTGAAATTTGATTTCTTTCTTTCCCTGACATTGTTCTGATCCATCAGGAAATACTGTTGGCTTTATCCTCACAATGTATCCCTGGGTCTGATTGCTTTGCACCATCTCTGTTTCCATTGCCCTCATCTGAATCTCCATCCTCTCCTCTCTGAATTGCTGCAACAGCTTCTCCACTGGCTCCTTTTCCCATCGATGGCGACCAACAGTCTATTCTCAACACAGCAGCAAGAGGGACTCATTACAATTTAAGCAGATCACTTCAGCTCGTCTTCTCAAAGCCCTGTGCGGCTTCTGTTTTCACTCAGAATAAAAGCCAAAGAACTCACAAGGGTCCATAAGGTTGTGTCTACTCTCCCATTTTGCCAGCCCATGACCTCCTCCACCTCAGATTTCATCTCCAATCACTCAGTTCATGATCACTCCATGCCAGCCGCTCTGGCCTCTTGCTGAACATTGAACTTTCCGCGCATGCTCCCGTCTAGGACATTCTCACTTGATTCCTAGAACAGACTTGGCTCAAAATAAGGAAGGTCGATTCTTATACCTCCTTCAGGTTCCCCCAAATCCTGTCTCCTCGAGATCTGCCCTTATGCCCTTTTATTTTGTGGTACTGGGGATTGAACCCAGAGGAGTTCTACCTCTGCGCTACACCCCCGGCCCTATTTTTTATACTTTATTTTGAAACCGGGTCTCACAAAGTTGCGGAGGGCCTCACTAAGTAGCTGTGGCTGGCCGCGAACCCGGATCCTCTGGTCTCAGCCTCCCAAGTACTGGGATTACAAGCGTGTGCCACCACGCCCGGCTATCTTATGCCCTTTTGTAAAACTCACTCTGGAAATTCCAATGCCTCATGGTACTTATCACATTCTATGATTAGACTGTCAATTGTTTATTATGCTTATTATTTATCTGTCTCTCCTAACTGGAACATAAACTCCATGAATACAAGAATCATTGCCTGGTCGTTCATATTTACTTAAACAGCACTTGGTATGTAATAGGCACTGAATAAGTATTTGTTGTATAAATTAGCGGTAGACTGTCCTTCGTGGCCCATTTTCTTCTTGGGAAACCTTGTGCATCCTTGGCGTTGAAGGCGAAGGCCATTCCCAGTACAGCCTCTTTCTTTAGGGTGCTCTCAGAGCATTGAGCCTCAGCCATATTCTTTTGATCTCAGGTGGCTCAGGCTCCACCTCCCACCAACCCACCACCTTCAACAAATACCTATGGATACAATCAACCTCTGAGTGGCCCCAGGGAAGCTTCTATTATCTGATTTGAGATAAAAATGCTCACTTTAGGAGAGACTTCCAAAGCAAACTTTTCTCTAATATCCAGGATCTCTCTGGATATCTCCACCCTCCTTGAAAGACTGGAGTTGTGGTCAATTAAGGAGCACATAGTTGGGCCTCAGGTGATTCCTTTATAAGTCCTGTGCCACTGGTCTAGCACCTCTTTATAAAATGTGGGAGCACATTTGCCTTTTGACTTGAGGTTCCAGTCTAAGCTGAAACAGAGTCTTATTTTAATATCTTTTATATATGATTTCATAAACAATATAAAATACTGTTTTGTGTTTTTAACTTGCAGTGAATGGTCTCAAGGGTATGTAGCTCTTCACAGTTTGATTTTTTTCAAATGAACATTATGCCTTTTAAAGCCGGGTGTGGTGGCACACATCTGTAATCCCAGTACTTGGGAGGCTGAGACAGGAGGATGGCAGGTTCATGGCCAGCCTCAGCAACTTAGTGAGGCCCTCCACAACTTAGTGAGACCCTGTTTCAAAATAAAAGAATAAAATAGGGCTGGGAGTATAGCTTAGAAGTATAATGCCCCTGTGTTCCATACCCAGTACCACAAAAAACAAACAAACAAACAAACAAAAAGCATTATGCCTTCTAGTGCTATCCATGGATACATGAAGATCTGGGTCATTCAGTGTGTGTGTGTGTGTGTGTGTGTGTGTGTGTGTGTGTGTGCGCACGCGCGCGTGCGTGTGTGTGTGTGTATGTTACTAGGGATTGAACACAGGAGCATTCTACCTCCAAGTTACACCCTCAGCCCTTTTTTTTTTTTAATTTTTGCTGAGAGTTTCACTAAGTTGCTGAGGCTGGTCTTGATAAGGTAGAATAGAAGAAATAAAATTTTAGGTAGAAAGGAGAAGACGGGAAGGGAAGAAGAATATAATTAAAAATCTAATTTAAAGTCCTAAACTTGCCTTGCAGGCTTGCCTAGGACATGCCCAAAAGAGGCAAGACCCATATCTTTAAGAACACAAAGGGCTAGCTTCACATCTAAAATTCCTGAGGCGATTAGTTTTGGAAGAGAAAGAACTTCACCTTCCACCAGAACTCCAAAAGATCACACCTGTTGTTAAAAAGCCTTACACTCAGCTGGCCACCCTCTGGCCATCAGACTCTTCATCTCCACATGTCTCTGCTCCTGGAAGACCTGTCCCAAGGGAATCCACATCTGCTGCCCATGGAAAAACTTCAAAGAAAGGAGGCATTTTTCCACCAAGTACCTCTAACCAATCCCCTCCTCATTTCCAGTGCCTATAAAAGAGACTGTAAGAATTCAGGGCTACTGCTCTCACATCTTGAGGTGGCCCGCGTTTCCCTGAACGTGTTTCCCTTTTCCTTGAATTAAACCTCTGTCTTTTCTCTGACTGGCATGTGTTGAAATTCTTTTCTACACAGACCCAAGGACCCTAGGGGCCCTGAGGTGAGTTTCCCCTTCCTAGGCCGGGGAACTCCTTAGGACTCTCCATGGAGCTATCGTGCTCACCCTGACAGTCTCAAACCTGCAGTCTTCCTGTCTCAGCCTCCCAACTACTGAGATTATAGGCGTTTGCCACCATGCCTGGCTAGGTCATTCATTCTAATTGTTGTCTCGTATCCCATTGCACACTATAACCCACTTATCCCCTCTTCTGTTCATGGATATTTGGCTTATTTTCAGTTTTTTGTTACTACCAACTGCATCAACATCCTTAAACATCCCCCTGGGCACATGTCAAGTAACGTATTCCGGACATACACTTAGAGGTGAATTTGTTGAGTGTGCACACTTTTCATTTTAAGAGCTATTGCAAAATTTCCTTATACTCCTACAAGAAAACATCAGAATTCCCTTTTCTCTTACTATTCACATCCTGCCAACACTGGTTGTGGTCACAATTCTTAATTTTTACCAATTTATTGAGTGTAGTAAAGTATCTCATTGTTTAAGATTGAATTTCCCTAATTGCCAGTAAGGGTAAGCATCTTTTCATATTTTCAAGTGTAATTTTTATTGAGATAATTGTAGATTGTAATAAATAACATAGAGACAGCCTTTATGCATTTGTCCAGCTTCTCCTATGGTAATATTTTGCAAACTATAACATGGCTTACAGGATATTGACATCAATCAATATATCCAGTCATATTCAGATCTCTGTAGTTTTATTTGTACTCATTTGTGTGTGTGTGTCCGTTCTTCCTTCTTTCCTTTCTTTTTTTCTTCCTTTTCGAGGTGCAGGGGGCCTATTCAAATTGAGAATTGATTGTTTATATTTTTTATAATTTTTAGGTTTTTTTATATGCCGTGTGTTTGTGTATGTGTGTGTGTGTGTGGTGTGTGTCTGTGAATATCTGATAATCTTTTGTCTGGTTTATGATTACAAAGACAGAACCTTTTTTCTTTCTACATTTTCACGTTTTAACTTTGTTTATTGTGACTTCTTTAAAAATATGGATAGTCAAACATTATATTTTTTATATTTCAATTTAAGCTTTTGCAATCTTGTTTGGGAAATCATTCCATATCTGGAGATTATAGTATTTCTATAATATTTTCTTTTAATAAGTGTTTTTTCATATTATTGTTTTTAATCTACTGGAAGATTATATCTATATGTAATGAGAGACAGTAATCTAATTTTACTTTTTTACATGAAAACCAATTTTTCCTATGCAACAATCAACTGCTATGATAACCTCTGTCAATAGAACAACATGGTACCCACAACATCTGCAATGGGTGTCTGCAATATCTACACCTGGGTTAGATGCTGAGGTAGGCAGGGAGACCGGCCCATTGCAAAAAAACGTGAACAGCAAGGGATTATATTTTAGGTTTTTTGCCACATTCCCTTGTTGTGATCTGTGCCCTTCCTCCACTTCCTGCCTCAGACTTCTAGTCACATCCAGCTAAGATTCGGCATTCTACTCACCCCTTCCAAAAGAAAGGAAACAGTAATGTAAGTTTCATGGCATTAAAGGCCATGAAATAAGATGAGGTAGGAAAAGGGGTACGGGAGAACAGTGAGGGACAAAGGATTCTAACATCCATTTTATTCAGACAATGTTGGAGACATCACACTGGACACCTTTTATATATTATCTCATTTAATCCCCCAATAACACTATGACATCCATATTATTATGTCCAGAAATAAATTGTAGAAGCACATATGGTTAGGAACAGAACACAGACCTCAATCTCAGGTGTTTGATCCCAAAGCCAAAGTCTCTCTCTAACATTAGCCAAGTAAATAGTTTGGTTCATTTTCCAAATGGTATTACAGAACTACTACCCACTTCTAGTTTAAAATATAGAGTGACCAGAAAACCTGGTGACACAGATAAATTATTTCTTACAGAATGAACCTTCTTGATTACTTTTGCTGGGGTATGCTAAAGGCACAGTTTTATTTGTGAAAATCAGAGGCACAAATGAGGCAACACATAACATATGCCTGTGTGGGGATTTCTGGAAATGCTGCAGTAATGAAATGTATTCCTTGCAATTTCGTACAGTTTGAGGTATGTATTTTAACACAATGAGCAGATCATGTAACGTCATTAAACATATCGTGTCTTTTATATCAATTATCTATTTATCTTGTAAAATTACCTATGTTCCCAAACTCTATGGTCATCCCTTATAATCCAGGAATCAAGAAGCAATAATAACTTGCGCTCAAAGGAATAACTGAATGGTTTTGAGGCAGGATGAAAAAGAAATGGGATAGATATTTTTTGAGTAACAAAGACTCCTAAAATCATATTATGTAAGGGAACTATACTTCTTCCTTTTAAGATGGGATTGAATCTGGACCACTTTTCTTTCTTTTATATTTTTAATTCCCATGTTATCTTTTTTGTGTGTCTTTTTGAAAATATAAACATATATGCACACATCACTTGGTGTATTTTCCTCTGTATACCTGCCTACCTCCCCGTAGATGTTAGTGAGATTGGTAGTGAAACCTTGTATGGATGCAACCTTATTTGAACTGTTCCCTTCTTCAATCCTCATTTTTCCCCTCCCTACCTATCCTCCCCATTTTCACCATAATACTACCCAAATGGTGTGATCGTATTGCCATATCATGCTGAATCTCCAAAATTCTCTGCAGGAAAAGGACCTTAGTGAGTCCCTTACCCCATCAGAGAATGGTCAGCCCAGTATTCTTGACGCTGACAAATGTGGGGTTATCTGAGGTACTGTACTTGAATCACCCCCCTCTCTCTATCTCCACCCCTCTAGTTTAGCATCCTTGAAATTTAAAAAAAAAAGCAAAGATCGGCAAAAATAGGAATAAAAGAGTTCATTTAGTTGTGGTCCTTAGCACAAGTCTGTATCATCAATCTTATTGAATCTCAATAAATGCTTACAACCCATCACTACTAAGAATCTAATTAGATATTTATTGCTTATGTAATTCTGAATTAATGGCATAGCAACAAGATTTATATCTCACTTATTTGTTACACCTCAGCACTCTCCATTTTAATAATCAATTGATATTTCATTAACATACATTAACTATCCTATTAAAACTAAATTAAATGCTATTCTGATTTGATTTTATTAAATAAATGCTGGCAACACTAATGAGGTGCAGGCCATTTAAATCATGACAGGATGGCCAAATTTGAGCCTTTTTGTTGAGTGAAGTAATTTCAGAGTGAAAAAAAAAATGAGCAGATATGTTCTTGGAATTGACAATTTCATTAATACTGCACGATTCAGTTATGATGGATTCCTAATGAACATCTCAAAAGACTTAAACTCTCAGAATGTTCTCCTTTTCTAATAAGACAGTGCCAAGTATGTCTTTAAAAATATTTCACCCTTGCCCCATTGTAAAGTCACTCATTTGGGGAAGAGCAAGATAGTGTCACTTCATGAGAAGAAATCAGTTCAGCCCTACCTTTTTTGGTAAAAGTATGTCTGAAACAAACAAAACTGGACTTCTGCTAGCAGCTGAGTCCTCTTTGGGTGGGGAACTGGATTTTGTTTCACCAAGGGAATTAAACTTAAGAAATAAATTACGTAATAAATATCCATTCACTTAACAATAATTGAGTACCTGCTACATCCCAAGCTAAATAGAATATGATCCTATCTCATAAAACAACTATTCTGGAGCCTCTCCCACTCACTATGACAGGTTCTAGGAAAAACACAAAGCATGATGGGAGGGGTGTGCATTCTGGAAGTCTATAATATCATTGGGAGAAAAGTCATAGATGTGTGAAAGTTACCTGGAGCTCACACAATAGAAGACTTGGCCTTTGACTTTAAGGTCAGCTTGTAGTCCTACACATATCTTGTAAAGTATATGGCATGTAAAAAATGCTTAATCAATTTGTTGAATGAAAGAAAGCATCTCAGCATAATGGACCCAGGATTCTCTTGATCCAAGGCCTCATCCAGAAGCATGGCATTTGAAGTTCCTTGTTCCACAATGGCAAGTTCCTAGTTATAACAACAAATAGGAAAGTTAGAATAGTTGGCAGTGGTATCTAGGTGCCAGCAACAATCATTTGTTGTTGTTTGTTTGTTTTGGTTTTTTAAATGGTTACAACCATGGGACTTGGCAAATACTTCTACTCGGAGCTCTTTATATAGGTGCTGCCAAATTATGATTGACATGTAGAGCTCATTTTTCTCTAGCTAAGAATTCATACCATTCCAGTAAAAGCTGTAACAGAGACCTGAAGCTGAAAGAATAGCTCAGGTAGGGAATTACATACATCCTGGTTTCCAAAGGACAGACTCCATTGTTATTTGTTTTCCTGATTTAATTATTAATAGCACCAACTTCCACTCTTAAAAGTGTCCAGATGTAGATGATAAATTATAGAATCACCATGAGTACAGGGTGGCCTGCTGAGCCAAAGGCAAGGGGCAGGACTTCTGGTTGAGAAAATAGACTACAAGTGGGCATGGTGGCACATTCCTGTAATCCCAGTACTTGGGAGGCTGAGACAGGAGGATCGTAGATTTGAGGCCAGCCTCAGTAAAAAATAAATAAATAAATAAAATAAAAAATAAAATAGGGCTGGGGGTAGCATGCCCCTGAACTCAATCCTCAGTACCAAGAGAAGAAGAAGAAGAAGAAGAAGAAGAAGAAGGAGAAGGAGAAGGAGAAGGAGAAGGAGAAGGAGAAGGAGAAGGAGAAGGAGAAGGAGAAGGAGAAGGAGAAGGAGAAGGAGAAGGAGAAGGAGAAGAAGAAGAAGAAGAAAAAGAAGAAGGGCTGCATACACAGCTATTATCTCCCTGATTTTGTCAGCTGTTTTTCTGTTCATTTGGTTAAGGTTTTTAGTGCTTCAATACTATAGTATAAGTGTCTTCTGTACTATAACTGTGCTGATTTATATGTTAAGTATAAAATTAAGAATAATGATGATAAATTATATTACTGATGACCAAACTTTCTGGTTTCCTTCTTTGCAGGAGGGCTGTATACATCTTTGAACAAAATCCTACTAAACTTTAGCCTCATATCAGGAACTGAATTTGTTGTTGCATGACATTTGTTGAAACTTCTCAACCTATTCAGAGGGTAGCCAGTAAATACCTTTAATTTTCCCTCAAGGAGAAGAGATTAAAGATGTGGGTCTCTTAAGGAGGTCTAATATATGCAACTTGTTTTAGAGAGGTACATTTCAAAACACTATAGAGATTCTTTGACAATAATCAAACAGATAAAATTTGAAGTTTTTTAAAGCATTGTGCTACCAGTAGAACCATATGAAAGAAACTGTTCCAGACATATCCCTTGCCTCTCCCCAATCCTGCTTGCTTGAGCTGAAACAGGAAAAGAAAGTTCTTCAGGTTCCAAGGAGATCATGCTTTACAATTCATTCTTGAGATGTAGCCAAAGACAATGCTGGAAAAGAAAGACTTTCCAAAGGATAGGGCCATGGGCTGAAGGGAAGATATCTGGGGAGTTATTCCCAGAGAATGGAATGAATGCCCAGTCAAGGAATACTCCTTTCTCCAGAACATGTGCCTAGGGGGCTTTTAGAATTGGTAGAGACTGGTGACTACTCTGCGTCTTCCATTCTTCACCTTTCCAAATAGTAGGGAAGGTTCCACCAGTGCATACTGGGGATGGGAGAGGCAGATAGCTTCTACTTCCTTTCCTGCAGCTTTGGATTGAGAACCACTGAGTTCATACCCAATACAGTGACTAGCTCATTGTATCTAGAAATCTTGGCTTTTATCTTAGACAGAAAATGGTTAAGAGAAATTTGCTGTTTGGAATTTCTGGTTGTCTCTGTTGGAGAAGGGCTGAGTATGTTCAGAATATTGAAAAAGCAGGATGCTGAATAGTTGAATAGAAGAAGAGTGGATTATGGGAGTTTGTATTACCGTTTATCAAATATTTTTGTCCCCATCTCTGTGGTACCACCAGTGGGAAGATTTACAGGCACAAATCCTAGGTTGAACTTGGGAGTAGCCATGAGACTTGGGATCACAATGTGGACCACCATGTCTCTGCGCTCTCTGCTATGAGATGAACAATGTTCCAGATACAGTCTGGGTCCCAAAATGGAGAAAACATATGTCTGAGCTTCAGCTGACCTGTGATGGACGTTTAGTGTCAGCCTGAAACCAGACTTTGGTGTTGGAAGCCAATGAGACTTGGGGTCATTTGCAGCATAACCTAGCTCATTCTATCCCAGCAATAAACAATGCTAACAATAATATGAAATGTAATGATCATTCACCATAATGCACTAACATAACTGGACCTATAAAGAAGGAGATTTAAGTCCACATTTAGTGTGAGCATGAAACCAGACTTTGGTGTTGGAAGCCACTGAGTTTAGATATACCTAAAGGAGGAAGTACTAAGCATTAATAGACACAAAATCTTGCTATATTTATTTGCTTTATATTTGAATTATGACTTTCTTATCGGCCTTTGGTTTTTCTTGGACTATCTAGTTGCCTTTCATTTTTTTTCTCTAGAAAATTATGATATCTCAGTGTCCTGAATTTTACCAGGATGGGTTTAAGATGTGAGTTTCTTTTCACTTATTTAACTTAGTGATCTCTTTATGAATACAGTTCCCTTCTCCCTACTGCCTAACCTCAAAAACCTACCTAGGGTATTGTTTATTACTTAACTCTCACCAAATCATATGTATTCTTGCAATTTTGTTAGAATTACATTCAGTTCTTTCTCTTTCATAGATTAGGAGTCACTTGAATATAGGGACTGAGTATTGTCCTGTATTTTTATCTCTTACCATACCTAACATGATGGCTGGGACAAAGAATGGATATGACGGCAAGATGTTGAATTTTTACTTTCTCTCTGATTTCTGGTGACAAAAGTAACTTATTATAAAACAGTAAATTGGATTGCAAGAGACAGCCTTTTCATCTTCAGCAATGTATGATGAATATTGTCCACTAAAAACTGCAAGGCAAAACAAGAAACATGAGTGAGTTCTAACATACAAATATCCTAACATCATGAAGCAGTGTATGGTGTTTCTTTGCTTCCTAAATTTCTGATAGTTCTGAGAGACAACATCATGACCTAGAAAAAGCTGTTTTAATTATAGGAATGATTCAGATTAAGCTGTTAGCATGATTTGACATATAATTATACTTCCTTAACTATTTGATTTATGCATCCCAGCTTCGCTCCAGAACTTCCATGGAAGATGAACCAGGTAAGTCCATCAGTGAAACTCCTAACACAAGATCTTAGTTGCTCTTTTTTTAATTTAATTCAATTTTATTTTATTTTTTGGTGATACTGGGGATTGAACCCAGGGGCATTCTACCTCTGAGATACACCCCCAGCCCTATTTTTTTTCTTTATTTTGAAACAGGGTCTCACTAAGTTCAGAGGGCCTCACTAAGTAGCTGAAGCTGGCTGTGAACCTTCAATCTTCCTGTCTCAGCCTCCCAAGTACTGGAATTACAGGCGTGAGCCACCACACCTGGCCCCTAGTTTCTCTTAATGTCTTCTTTAACATCTGGTGCCAGAACAATTTCTTTATCTGGGTAAAACCTTAATTATAAACTCAGAGCCTCACTTAGTAAACAAGAAGTATATGATACAATTTCAGAGCTGCAAAAAATGTTCTCATCCCTCTCAACTATCTATCCAATTGCTGGCCAATACACTAAACTATGCCTTCAATTCTTTAGCTTTAAACTTTAAAAATACAAGGGTTTTTTTTCTTGTAACTATGAAGAAAGATCATATGAACTCTTTTTTTTGAGTAATTAGTAATTAAATGTTTTATTTATTTTTTACTTTTTAATATTTTTTTTTCATTTTTTGTGCTTTTATTGGTGCATTGGAGTCTTACATAACAGTTAATATCAATTTGATGTTAACATACATGCACACAGCTCTTAGTGTCCCCCCCACCTCCCCCCACCCATATGAAGTACCAAGAATGATGTTGGTTCATTCTCACATGTACATATTGTTCATGATAGTAATTCCACTGATTTGCTTCTTTCTTGCCCTTCTTCTTCCCTTGTACCACTTCCCTTGCCCCACTGAGGGTTCTTCATTATCAACCAGAGTCCCTTGTGTGTCCCACTACTCCCTAGGTTGCACATATTAATGAAAACATATGTCCCTTCTTTTTTTGTGATTGACTGATTTCGCTTAACATAATGTTCTCCAGATCCTTCCACTTTCTTGCAAATGATGTTATTTTGTTCTTCTTTATTGCTGAGTAGAATTCAATTGTGTGTATTTCTCACAGTTTTGTAATCCACTCATCTGTTGATGGACACCTAGGTTGGTTCCATGATTTGTCCACTGTGAATTGTGCTGCTATGAACATGGGTATGCATATATTACTGTAGTTTTCTGGTTTCAGTCCCTTTGGTATAATACCCAGTAGTGGTATAGCCAGATCATATGGTGGATCCATTCCCAGTTTTCTGAGGAATCTCCACACTGATCTCCATAGTGGTTGAACTAGTTTGCAATCCCACCAACAGTGTAGAAGAGTCTCAATTTCCCCACATGGTCTCCAACATTTGTTGTTGTTTGACTTCTTAATGCTTGCCATTCTAATGGGGGTTAGATGAAATCTTAGAGTACTTTTGATTTGCATCTGCCTGATTGCTCATGATATTGAACATTTTTTCATTTATCTATTGGCTATTTGTATCTCTTCTTTCGTGAAGTGTCTATTCATTTCAGTTGCCCACTTCTTGATCGGGTTGTTTGTTTTCTTAGTGTAAAGTCTTTTAAGTTCTTTGTATATTCTAGATATTAGACCTCTGTCAGAGGGATAGCTGGCAAAGATCTTCTCCCATTCTGTAGGCTTTCTCTTTAGGCTCTTGATGGTTTCCTTTGATGAGCAGAAGCTTTGAAGTTTAATGCTACCCCACTTATTAATTCTTGTTTTAATTTCCTGTGCTTTGGAGGTCTTGTTGAGGAAGTTTCTACCTGTGCCTATATGTTGGAGTGTTGGACCTATGCCTTCTTCTAATAATTTCACAGACTCTGGTCTAACTTCCAGGTCTTTGATCCATCTCGAGTTGATTCCTGTGCAGGGTGAGAGGTAAGGATTTAGTCCCATTTTTCTACAGGTAGATAGCCAGTTTTCCCAGCACATTTTGTTGAAAAAGCTGTCCTTTCTCCAACGTATGTGTTTAGCACCTTTGTCAAAAATCAATTGAGTATAAGTTTGTGAACTTGTTTCTGTATCTTCTATTCTGTTCCACTGGTCTATGTGTCTGTTTTTGTGCCAATACCATGCTGATTTTGTTACTATAGCTCTTTAGTACAATTTGAAGCCAGGAATTGTGATGCCTCCTGCATGGTTCTTATTTCTGAGAATTGCTTTGGCTATTCTGGGTCTTTTGTTTCTTCATATAAAATTAATGACTGATTTTTCTAGATCTGTGAAAAATGATGTTGGTATTTTGATAGGGATTGCATTGATTCTGTAGATCATTTTTGGCAGAATGGCCATTTTGATAATATTTATTCTGCCTATCCAAGAGCAGAGAAGATCTTTCCACCTTCTAAGATATTCTTCAATTTCTTTCTTCAATGTTCTATTGTTTTCATTGTAGAGTTCTTTTACCTCTTTGGTTAAGTTTATTCCTAGGTATTTGATTGGTTTTGAAGTTATTGTGAATGGAATTGTTTTCTGGATTTCTTTCTCAGTGGATTCATGGTTGGCATATATGAATGATACTGATTTTTTTTTAGGTTGATTTTGTATCCAGCTACTTTGCTGAATTTGTTAATCAGCTCTAGTAGATTTTTGGTTGAGTTCTCTGGGTTTTCTAGATATAGGATCATATTATCTGCAAATAAAGATAATTTTAATTCTTCTTTTCCTATTTGAATTCCTTTGATATCCTTCTCTTGTCTTATTGTTCTGGCAAGAGTTTCAAGGACTATATTGAAAAGGATCGGTGATAGTGGGCATCGTTGTCTTGTTCCTGTTTTTTTATGTTTTTATTGGTGCATTGTAGTCTCACATCACAATGAGTATCAGTTTGGTGTTAACATACATGCACACAGCTCTTGGTGTCCCTCCCCCCGCTCCTCCCCCTACCTCCCCCCCACATGTAGCACTGAGAATGATGTTGGTATAATCTTATATATACACATTG
>PVJS01003460.1:0-75474 GCA_004027185.1 Glis glis | reverse complement strand
AAGGAAAGGAAAGAGAGAGAGAGAAAGAAGGAAGGAAGAAAGGAAGGAAGGAAGGAAGGAAGGAAGGAAGGAAGGAAAAGGAAAGAAAATGGGAATAGAGAATACTCCAATAAGTATCTCTGTGATTTTTTTGTTGTGCTTTTAAAAAATTTTAGATAGGTATTCAGGGAAGTTCTCTTAAAAACTTAATATGTAGGTGAAGAGATGAAGGAGATGAGGTAGCAAGTTTAGTGCAGAGTTCTCAGAGCAAAGGAAATGAGCTGTGCAAGGGACCTAAAAGAGCACTGGAAGCAGAGCAGGAATAGAAAGGGATCTTTGGGCCTGCTTAGGCCACTTTGAGGACTTTGCTTCTACTCCGCATGTCATGGGAAGTCATTGAAGGATTCTGAGCCAAAGACTATCATTGTCTGATTTACATTTTCACAGGAGCACTCTGCATTGGGAACAGATTGTAGAGAGTTGGAGTAATAGTTGGGTGGCTGGTTAGGAAAATATTTCAATAACCCAGGAGAAATATGGAGGTGGGTTATTTATTGAACTATTACCATGTGCCAGACATTGTACTAAGAAATTTACCTGGCCGGGCGTGGTGGCGCACGCTTGTAATCCCAGTACTTTGGGAGGCGGAGACCGGAGGATCCGGATTCATGGCCAGCCTCAGCTCTCTCTGTCTCTCCCTGTCTCTCTGTCTCTCTGTCTCTCCCTGTCTCTCTCTCTCTCTCTCTCTCTCTCTCTCTCTCTCTCTCTACTTAGTGAGGCCCTCTGCAACTTTGTGAGACCCGGTTTCAAAATAAAGTATAAAAAATAGGGCTGGGGGTGTAGCGCGGAGGTAGAACGCCCCTGGGTTCAATCCCCGGTACCGCAAAAAAAAAAAAAAAAGAAGAGTGAAATTAACAAACACACTTTGTAAATTTACACTCAGGCTTTGAACCTTTTGTCTGTTTCAAAAATATTCATGATTCACCACTGTACTTTATTGGATAAAACTGGATGAAAAAAAACACTGATAGAGTAAGTAAATTTTTAAAGTTGTAATTGTACAAATTTATGGTGCACAGTGCCATAATTCAATATATGTGTATAGTGTGAAGTGATCAAATAAAGGGAAGTAAATACTTCCCTCTTTTTAAACATTTTAAAAAACTTTTTATTAAGATGTAATAATTATATATATTTATGGCCTATAGTGTAAGATTATAATATAGGAAGGACTATAAAAATTGTTCTACTCTTACCCCAAATTCTCTTTAAGAATTTGTCTTTATTCTGTTCTAGAATAGTCATTCCCAAGATAGGTATAGGGCTTGACATATTCTTAGGTTGATTTCGTGTGTGTGTGTGTGTGTGTGTGTGTGTGTGTGTTGCTACAATGAATTAAATAGTTTTAATTTTTATTTTATTAATATTACTTTTTCTATATTGGCATAATTCTAGCACTTATTGAACATTCCAATCTGTTTAATAGCAATAATATTTTTTTATTTTGTGTTTATCAAATCAGACACTATGTGTCCGCCTTTCTTCCATCTGCCGCTCATTTCTCCTTCTTGCCTGCTGCACTGGATAAGTTATCTCATTGCTCACTGTGGCTAATCCTTCTAATACTTCACCATTAGGTATGATGTTTGTTGAAGTTTTCTATAGATTCTCTTTATCAAATCAAAAGAACTCTTTCTTTTCTTTTTTTTTTTTTTGCGGTACAGGGGATTGAACGCAGGGACGTTCTACCTCCGCGCTACACCCCCGGCCCTATTTTTTTTTTATGCTTTATTTTTGAAACCGGGTCTCACAAAGTTGTGGAGGGCCTCATTAGGTAGAGAGAGACAGAGACAGAGACAGAGAGAGACAGAGACTGAGAGAGAGAGAGAGAGAGAGAAAGGAGAGAGAGAGATCGATTGATCGTGCGCGCGTGCATGCGCGCTGAGGCTGGCCGCAAACTCGGATCCTCCGTTCTCCGCCTCCCAAAGTACTGGGATTACAAGCGTGCGCCACCACACCCGGCTGAACTCTCTCTTTTCTAAACTTGCTATGCCATTTCAGAGTCGGGAATGGGATTCAAATACTGTCTAATGCTTTTTAGCATCAAAGTCTCATGTTTTATTGTTTCAGTTTTTACTCATTAATATGATTGATGGCATTTATACAAGTCCTAATATTGAACTATTGAACTTCCTGTGCATATGTCATGATAGTTTTAAAAATATTTCTGGATTTTATTTGCCAGTATTTTCTTGAGAATTTGCTCTTGGGCTCATAATTCAGATTGAACAATAGTTTTCCTTTATGCTAATATTATCCACCTTGTGTATTAAGAATATACTACATTGTTAAATATGTGGGAAGGATTTCTACATTTTTCTATACTCTGAAGCAGTTTAAGTAACTTAAAATTTATTCAATTTTTTAGGATAAAACTCTATGCAAGCCGGGCGTGGTGGCGCACGCTTGTAACCCCAGTACTTTGGGAGGCAGAGACCGGAGGATCCGGGTTCGCGGCCAGTCTCAGCTCTCTCTCTCTCGCTCTTTCTCTCTCTCTCTCTCTCTCTCTCTCTCTCTCTACCTAGTGAGGCCCTACACAACTTCGTGAGACCCAGTTTCAAAATAAAGTATAAAAAATAGGGCCAGGGGTGTAGCGCGGAGGTAGAACGCCCCTGGGTTCAATCCCCGGTACTGCAAAAAAAAAAAAAAAAACTCTATGCAAAACCATTAGAACCTAATGTCTTTTAGGAGTAGATTTCTGATTAGTTTTCATGGTTGCAGAGCTATTGGTTCATCAGTGTTTTCTTGAGTTGATGTGGATACTGAAATCTAATAATTATGAGAGGTATAGTGTTTGAGGGAAAGAGAAAATTCAACCAAGCAATATTTTATAATATTTTTAGACACAGAAAGAAATGGCAGAAGGTATATGGGTTGCTAAAATAGGGACTGTTGGTAGACGGTTGGATTTAATGGGTTAAATTTCATGAAACTAAGACATTTGGGGATGGGATATAAAAAAAAGTGTGTCTCAATGTGGAGGAGGGAGGACATATGAACCACCTTGAGCTCATGAAAGGAGGTTGTAAGAATATCTTCCACTTAAAAGAATATCAGCAAGAAGCAATCTCCTCAACAGAAATGGCAATTTTAGTTTTGTAACATCAAAGAAGGTGATGGACCTTGGAGGATTTTGATGATGAGGTGGTATAAGTTCCAGAGAGCATAGTAGATAATCAGGAGAGGTTTCTATGGGAGAGAAGACTTGGATTGTAGACTCTGATGGGAATTATGGTAAAAAGCTATAGGACATTGATTGGATTACTAGGAAGACTATGACGAATCTGTAAATACTGGCATTCTTAAGATAAAGAGGTGGGGGATATCTCATAACAGCATGCAGAACTCTGCTTTAGTCTCTTGTACAGTACCCAGTAGCTCTGTGGACACCACACAAGGGATGGGGCATCAACAGAACACAGAAATAAACACTCCTATGCAGCTGCACCAGTAGTATTCATGGCTCTGTCTGAATCTCTGTGATTCTGATATCTACAAATATGATATATCTAACCCCATAGCATCATGAGTTGGGACTACTTGTTTCCACTTATTTTCCCTTCTCATCACCTAAGCCATTAGTCATTAAAATAAGCTAAAAAATCAAGTATTCTATTCTAGCTGTCATTTTCCATCATTCCTGTTTTGTCCATCCATTGCTCAGATGCTAAAAATTCCTACTCTTTCCAATTTCCAACTCATGGTCATTCCTCTACCACCTTCATTTCTCTCCTTACCTCACTGAAATTTGCTATTCCAACATAACACTGTAATCATTTCAGTGAACCCAACATCTATCTGGTTTACCATGTCTCTCTTCATTGCCCTACTCTCTGGCAAAATGCAACTTTTGTTAATATTTTCATCTATTCTTTACCAGACTAGTTATAAATAAACACACAACCAGATTGGCTTGATTAATCTTAGATTCATGACTAGACTAGTCATCTTGCTGTCACTATAACAAATGATTCACATAAATCAGCTTATAAACAGAAACCGTTATTTTGGCTCCCAGTTTTAGAGGTTTTAGTCCATGATTGGCTCAGCCACTGGTTTGGATGAGGTAGCACATCAAGATGTGGACTTGTGGTAGAACAAAGTTGCTCATCCTCACGTCCAGGAACTAAGAAGAGAGAAGAAGAGACCCCAGTGTCCCATAGTCTACTTAGAGGGCACAACTCCAGTGACCAAAAGACCTCCCACTAGGCCCACCTCTTAATGTTTCCACCACCTCCCACTAGTGCCAAGCTGGGACTTCTGCATCTAAACCATATCAAATGACCAATGACCTCACATGGAACCAGGGATTCCACTTTCATTTCTCTAGCAATTCACTTTCTCTCTTCTCAAGGTGAGCATCTTCCAGCTTCTCTACCCTCCTCAACCCTATATGACATCTTCTCTACTCCTTTTTCTAAGCTGGTTATTTTGTTTGTCAATTCACTGAGGAAATACAAATCAAGAGAATTCTCACATGCTCCAACAACTCTTCAGACTCCTTCACTCTAAGCTTATACTGTGGCCAACCTCCTACCTCAAAAGAATAATAACCAGTCTCGTTTTTGCCTAAGACCCGATTGGAATCTTGGGTCCCATTCCATCTTCTGGAATATCTGAAATTTTATCAGTTAAGATATTTGTAAGGTGTCCTAACTGAGGGAGTTGGGAGGGGGTTGGAGGGAAACACACTATAGCACATGATGTACATACACAAACTTGTAAGACTCAATCACTATCCAGAGCATGAAAGGGAGGGAAGGGGGAGGGAATAGGGTGGGATTGGAGGGAGGGCTAAATGAGCAATGTGTGCATGTATGATGTCGATACCCTGACATATATCAAAATGTATAATTACAATATACCAATAAATGAACATAAAAAAGATATATGTAAATCATTATACTGTGAATGAATATTTTGTAATGTTGTTATCATCTCTTGCCCTTTTGATCACACACACACACACACACACACACACACACACACACACATCTTTCACCTTCATCCTGATAGCTAGCTGATAGTGGCTAGAGAAAAATGCACAGATTAGCTAAAATAACTAAATAATTTTTCCATATAATTAGGAAGAAGCAGGATTTCCAGGATTAATCTTGGAGAGGAGAAAAAAGAAATCCTTCAAAATCACAAGAATGTCTACTTTAACATACTGATTATTCCTTCTGAAACTATTTCAATAAGTTTACTTTTGTTTTTATAAGAGTGAATAGTTATTTCTATGTATAAAACTTACAAATTAATAAATGATTTTACCTAGCTGCTAAGGGAAAGGTAATTTTTCAATATTAGGGACTAATAAGGAATTCCCTTGAGCAATGATATTTCTTTTTGAAGTTTTAGTCTATACTTTCTTTTTTGATACTGTGGATTGATCCCAGGGGCATTCTACTTCTGAGATGCATCCTCATACCTATTTTATTTTTTATTTTGAAACAGGGTCTTTATAAGTTGCTGAGGGTCTCACTAAATCGCTGAGACCAAACTTGAACTTGCATTCTTCCTGTCTCAGCCTACCAAGTACTGGGATTACAGGTGTGTGCCACCATGGTTGGCTCTACTTTGTTATTTTGGTAGTGGTACTCATATGTCTGGGAAAAAATCCCTTTCTCCTACCTCACAAAACTTATTACCAATATTTGCATTATAGCTTGTTAATTCAATGTATTTTAGACTCTACTAGGCATTTGGTATATAAATATGATTTCTCAAATGTTTTAATATTTTAAAATGTCATTTCTGTGGATCAAAAATATGACAATCGAACTAGCAACCATATCGACACTGCTTTTCATTGTCTTCTAAAACTGATAAATGACTCTATAGTGCATAAATACCTCTGATCTAGCCTTTTCTGATCCTCAGTTGTTATGTCAAGACATGTAAGAATTCCATTGTCTTGACATATTTTTGTAGGTAGAATAATTTCCAGTTATTATTATATAATTTTCTTTTCATTAAAGAATGAGGTACAGTGCCCACAAAACAGATCTGCTTAGTATGTTCTACCTGCCATGGGCAGCGCTTTCCAATGAAGAAAATCTCAGAATGGAATACCTTATGGCATGTGCTGAAAAGTAGTCATAGTAAATAATCATAGTCAATTTTCACTTGAACAGTGCCAGGCTTCAGAATTACTCCCTAACTAAAAGGTCTTCTTGTCAATTTTAATATTGCTCAAAAACATGAGAACTTATTTCCTGTGTACATCAAAGTCAGAGATCCTGGAAAAAACATGTACATCTAAGGTTAGCCACTTTATTTTTTCTGAATCATGGGACAGTTTTGACTTAATCCAACCATAACAAGTAAATAAAAAATATTTTTCAATTTAACCCAAAGCAAATAGAATTATGTTTGTATGGAACCATCGGGATGGTTTCCTTTTTAGGTAACTTAGTTTGGGTTTTGTCTTTTTAGAAAACATATTAGAGAAGTAATTGTATTAGTTCTTTTTTAATGACACTGTTAATAAAAATAAAATGTTAAAATGAAAAATTAGACTTTTACCTTCATATTGAGATATACCAGCCATGGAAAATTTAAAAATTTTTTTCTCCTTTTGTCTGTTCTTTCTCTGTTTCCTGCTATTAATCCTTTTTTTATTCCTCTTCTTCTTTATATTGAAGTACTGAGGTGACCAATTAATTTTTCCAGTATATTAACCATAGTACTACTTGGATCTAAAAGGAAAACATACAAAATAAATATCCCAGAGAACTCCCTCAAGCAAAATAAATATGTGCTGGTTATGCAAAATATCCATTTTCTTTGTTGGTTTGCTTGTTTCTTTGTTACTCAAAATACACTGTACTCAAGTCATTATAAATTTTCAAATTATTTGAAATTTGGGATAGTTCAAACAGAGGCCAGAACATTGTGTGCTTGTTTATAGGTATACATAATTTACAATTATTGAATTAAATTATAATACAGTCATTGCTCATTAAACTTTGTCATAGCATATATTGGTAGCACAGTACTACTATATAATTTCTTTAGTAATTATTGGGTAAATTTTATATGATTAGACTAAGTATTCCTCATATACTAATGATGATTTAAAAATACCTTTGAGAACAGTCATAGAAATGAACTTTAAGAAGGGAAACTTTACTTTCCTTTGGATACAGAGTCATAAGCCCAAGGTCTTGGGAGTCTGCAATATTGAGCTCAAAATTGTCTAGATAATTTCAAAATATGATTATGTTATGGAGGACTTAGGAAAAGGTTCCATGCTCCTGTTTAGAAACAGTTTTCATTTTGTATAGGTTGGTTATTTTGTGGTTCTTTTATTCTTTTTCGATTTGAGATAAGATATTTCTAAGTAATTTCGTTTATGTTACTCTAATTCTCTCAAGACCATCCTTTATATTCTCCCTTGGCAAATCTGTACTTCTTGCCTATTTGATCTTTTGTCCTTGAGAAAAGTGGAACTTTTCCTTTGCTCCTTAGAAGGCTTGATTTGCCTTCCAATCTATCACATCCACATATGGGAGGCCCCACCTTTGGTATAGGGTACCCAGGCACCCTGGGAGCTCAGGGCTTTCCCTGCAATGTCACTGCCGGTTTGGTAAGTTCAAGGGTTGACTGCTCTGTCTTGCGCAGAAAGAAAAGCCCATTCCTCACCTTTCAGCTACATAGAAACCTGTTATTTCCTACTATAAAGATGATGTATACCATCAATATCATTTAATTTAGCTTGATCCTGAAGCTTATAGATCACACTACTGTATCTACTTGCAAAATGGAACGTATTATTCCTTTTCAGTCAAAATAGTAAAATTAGCCTCAGGCTTTGAGATCTTCATTTTATTATGTTGATTCTTGAACTTTAGAACTATTTTTTTCATTGAAGTTTGTATGTGTCAATTGGCTTAATTCTGCATTGAATAAAAAGAATATATAAATATGTATACATTTCAATTGAGAATTATACATTTTCAATAATTACTTGTTGTGAATTGATAGACATAGATGCTCCTTCACATATTTAAATGCTATTATCTTCAATTTCTAAATCTTTAAATAAGTCTAATTCAGTTGATAAAATTAGTAAGTAGGATTTTAGTAAGGTCATGTTTGAAAATTAAACTGTTAAAGTTGTAACTTTCTTGATAACAATTTTCTTTGTCTGATAATATTGGTGACTGAAAGTTTATCCAATTTTTACTAGACCTGTCTGTATTACTATGTAAGTTTTTCTAGTAATTGAACTCAAGGGTCTTGATGGTGAATATTTGAGATGACTTGAGATAATTTTTAAATATTCAGATAATTTCTGAAAACTTTTTAAAAAGTATTATTTAATCTCTAAATTTTAAAATATTCAGGATTAAATCTTAACTTCTCTTTCTGTGAGAACTATCATTGGTGAATGTGGCAGTTGGTACTAAATTACACTAGGATGTATTCTGCAGTGGGACCAGTCCTGAGCCCTGTATGTGTAACAAAGTACTCCACCACTAGTCCCTTTCAGAACTTTTGGTGATAGAAGGGTCTAAAAGATGGACTAAGTGTCCAAAATGTGAGTACCAAATAGTTTCCATAGTGTGTATAAAAATATGTAAAGCAGGTTTTATTTTTACTTCACATTTATGGTGGATCTACCAGTAGTTGGAATAAGATTGAAATCTAGATTCACATTAAAAATGCTAATTATATTTTTGTGTAACTGCATAACATCAGGAAACAGCTGCTTTCACAAAAAAATGCTGGCTTTAACTTACATTAAAGAAAGTTTCAGCAGTTTTGTAAAACTTTGGAATATCCCAGTGCTTTTTTTTTTTTGGTGCTTTGTATGAGGTCTGGATATTGTATCCCTACAAAAGTCCAAAGCACAAGAGGTTTATCTTGAGAAAGCAAAGCAAAGGGTAAGATATTGACATCAGTACCAACACATAGAAAAATCATGGACACTAAAGGTGCAGATGTCTGTATAAAGTAGATGTCTGTATAAAGTGCAGATGCAGTAAAGCAACCCACACAACATGATTCTAAAGTGACAAGTACCAGGAGAGTAAGTCTACCTCAGAGCAAGAGGGGCCTGAAAATCAAATCAGCATTATTAGTGTGTACCTATCCCTCCATAAATATACATCCTAGTTACCTCCTTAAAATGGAGGTAGTGGTCTCCAGTTTAAAAAAATTAATAGCTGGATATGGCATATGCAGCTTAGAAATTGTTGAATAAATTAATAAGTAATTACATGAAAGCTTTCTCTTCAAAGAGTTGACCAATGGAGAAATCCAATATTGCTCCATGTGGTCTTATATTTTAGCTACAATTAATTGAACAATTAACGATGAATAACAACAAGAAACCCCTGCTCACAACTGATTCAGTATTTGTAACATTTCTTCAGTGTAGTGACATCTTTGCTGTTTTTTTCTTGGTGTTCTGAGATATGTTTTCACATCAGCACCATCCTTATAGTGAGATGATCAATTCAGGGTCTGGGTGGAAATGTGTGCACTGTCTCTCAGAGTGGCCAATGCTTGAGCTCATTAATTGTCTCCATGGGATTAGCAATAGTAGATATCAAATATTGCTGGCTCTTTGGGGGAATTTTAATATCTAATGGAGGTTATTATATCTCATAAAGAAAACAGGATAAAACATTTCCATAAAATAAATATGTACTGTGACAATTACACATATATTTACTTATACAATGGCCATATCTTAAATGCTATTTTACAATCTGAACTGCCTTTATAATTTTAGTACCTTTTAAACACAATCTACATAAGTAATTTCCAAAATATGACAAGCAATATCAACAGATCTGATTCAATAAATACATCTAAAAACAAAATAATAATTTATTGTAAAGCACCTATACTGAAAATGGTACATGGAATTTACAAGTAATATGTATAAATAGTGGAAACTTTAATACACAAAGTCTAATTCATAATGTATGTGTTCATGTGCTGTGCTCTCAAAACACACTGTGAAATAACAATGGCTCCCATAACAAGGTCCTGTATTTTGTATTCATGACCTCACTTTAAAGACCATTAGCTATTCTCAATTTAAAGTTCAGACAAACAACAGAAGTCAGTAGACCTTTAAAAATTCATTTTTAGAAGGAACTTTAGTCTTAATCTCTTTGGTGATTCTCCCCACATACCTTTGAGAACAGCAAGTCTTTCCCTAGCCTTATGATGGTGTGAAGAATAATTATTACATTAAGTTAGATTTCCCTATATATTTGAGGTCATCTCAAGTTCTTTAGTAATATCAATATTTCTTAAAAATATATTCTCTACTACATGCAGTATAGAAAGGAAAGAAGTATTTCTAGCTGGTATTTATTATACTCCAATTATGACAAGAAACTCCAGGCTAGGAAACATGGGCATGCAAGAATAGAATCCTTTCTTCCATGTGTGTGACAGTAGAGAAGAGTGGTCACGTGATGACCCTAAGGAATGGAAGAGGAGTAATTGGACACCCGTCCCATGTGTTTCCATAATCACCAGTGCCAGATGCAGGGTGCATACAGCCATCCTTCCCCTCCCTCCTCTGAGAGGAAAACCTCCCTTTTTTATAGGCAATCTAGTGTAGCACTATAAATAAAAACAGATTTTTTTTCCCAAAGGGAGAGGAGGGAGTTTTGATAGAGCTCTTTATCTGGATTTAAATGCCTGTTCACAAATTTTTTCCACTCTCTATTTTCTTAAAGAAAATTAGGGTGCTTGGGAAAAATCAAAAACCTAATCCACTTCCTATGTTAAAAGCATGCAAGCACACATATAAAATCATGATTATCAAGTAAATGAAGAAAATGCTATAATACAACAATAGAAATTGCATAAAAACATATTTGAATTTAATTAATACCTCCTGCTTAGGGTCTGAAAAATATGTTTTAGGCTTATGTCTTCTTTACAAATATCTGATGATGATCTTTCTCTGTGGCATAGACATTTTCAAGTTATGTTTGTTTCTTTGTTGTGGTACTGGGGATTGATCCCAGGCACATTCTACCTCCAAGCTATACCCCCAGCTATATTTTTCATTTTCTGTTTTGAAACAGGGTCTTGCTAGGTTGCTGAGAGTCTCTCTGTGTTGCTGAGGTTGTCCTTGAACCGGCAATCCTCCTGTCTCAGCCTCACAGGTACTGGTTATACAGGTATACACCACCACACCTGGCTTAGTTATGCTTTTAAATCACTTAATTTCTTTCATAGCCATTTTATTTTTATAGAAAAGACAAACATCTAAACTACAAGGATGCAATCTTGACACCTAGATAGATTTACTTAACATGGCACTGTATTTTCATTTGCTTATCACACATTTCCTGAGCACCTCTTGTGTGGAAGACACTGGCTACGGTGAATAATATCGACAGAGCCCTTGCCCTCATCAAGCCTGCATTCTCATCCTTTCTTTGAGTTGTAGTAACAAGTTGTGGGCCTTGTTACTTTAAAGTCACATGCTCAAAGTTATTCCAAAGTAGTTGAATATTAGTTATTAAGTACTATGGTCATGCACATGTATTTATGTTCATTTGTGTATAATTTTTAAACCATAAGAGAAGGTCTATTCCTTCAGAGCAATATTAATGGGCAATTCACCCTCTGTCACAGGACAGAGTAGCCTCTTTCCCAAAGTTTGTCTTAAGTTTGACTCTATGTTTAGGTTAGTTGGAGAGCACCCTGTGTCACAATTTGATAGAAGGTTTATGCTAAATCAGGTGGTATAATAATGTGATCAACTGCATAAGGAGAAAGTTGGGGCAAATCACTAAAATTATTTTCAATGTGAATAAATCCTGGATTGTCCCACTTTTCCCAAGATTCTGGAAGATTTCTTTTTCCTCATAGCCCTTTATGAGAGTAAGAACGAGTTCATGCTAGTGATTGAAAAACTGTAATGACTGTGGCGCCAGTTGAGACAAGAATTTGGGAGCAGGGCTGCCAGCCTATATGTAAAATATAGAAACACATTACAAGAGGCTGCTGCTGATTATTAAGAAAGGAACATTCCTGTGGTCCATTTGAAGGCAAATCCATAGTAGTCAGTAGAAGAGCCATGTGACCACATCTGAGGCTGGGGATTGTCGAGTTCCTGTGTGTAGTGAGAAACCAAGCGTCACAGCAGTGCAGATGAAGAGAAGATGGTGGCAAACAACTCCTTCCCATCTGGTGTTTTACACCAGCTACACTCACAGTTACTCTAGAGGAAAATAGAATGAAGAAAAACAAATCCACAATCTTGTGATGTTTAGGCTGAATCATCGAAGCCATGTTATTGCTCAGGAATACATTCATGTGGAAGAAAACAGTCCAAATGTAAACACACATACCCGAGGGAAATGTCTGACTTCGATGAGATCCTGAGCTAATATAACTTGCCCAAGAGCTACAGCATAAGGAAACCTGTCCCAGGTGTGAGGGTCAGCACATATTGTCATTGTTCACTGACCCCTATTTTAAATTGCAGTACTTCCAGTACTCCCTCATTTATTTTTTAATCTACAGAATGTACTCCTAAATTACATATTATACATTTAACTTTTTATATTTTGTTTATAATCTTTCTTTAGCACTGGAACATAGGCTTCTCAAGAGACCAGGATTTTGAAATGTTTTATTCCATTTTAAAACCCTGACTTGCCAGACAGTGGTGCACACCTGCAATCCCAGTACTTGGGAGGCTGAGACAGGAGGATAGCAGGTTTGAAGCTGCCTCAACAACTTAGCAAGACTCTCAGCAACCTAGCAAGACCCTGTTTCAAAATAAACAAAAAGGACTGGGCGTATAGCTCAGAGGCAGAATACAATCTCCAGTATAATAAATAAACAATAAATAATAAATAAATACATACATACATACCTGACTCATAGTAGGTACTCAACATATATCTACAAATGAAATAATAGATTAAATTCCCTTTAAATATGATGCAGAAAGTAGGATAGCCTATGGGTAAAGTGCAGCACAACAAATATTTATTCAGACGCATTGTTATCCTTTTTAGTCCTAAAAAGACATTTAATTAATTACTCTTTTTACTTAGATAATTAAAAATGTTTTCTTTTTAAAATACTTTTTTCATTTCACTTAATTCCTTAAGAAATATATTCCTATGCATAACTTACATGTGTACACATATTTGGTCACTTGTAATTTTTTTTAGAGCAGATTTTTATTTTCCTTATTCCTATTCGGTTTGGTTTAACCCTAAATTTTTTTCTTCCTTCTCCTTCCTACCTTCCATCATCCACAATTATCAGCAACCATGTTCAAACCTATCATGTATATGCCCATATTTTTTCTGCACTCATAAATACTCTTTGTTAAACATTCCTGTTTTAGAAAAGTGGAAAATGTTAAGCATACTTTTTTGTATTTTTTTCACTCAACAGTAATGCAAGCATTTTTCTTGATCTAGATTAAATTCATCCTGATTTAAAAGCTACATGATGTCATATGTAATGGGTGTACCATAATAAGTTCAGCCACTTCATTATTCTTGAACATTTGTTTATACCATTTTTTGGTTCTTTGTACAGTAATAGAATAGCTTTGTTTACAATATTCAGCTTTGCATACCATTAGCCTAATTTTTTTACGTTTTTTATATATAATACTTTACATTTGCTAATAATTCCACTGTTCTATTTATTTGCCAATGCAAAGTAAGTGTGTTGGTTGTTGTGATATCTAGTGGAAGTGCACTCTCACTGTTATACATGTTCTTAATTTTTCAAGCTATTTTTAGGCATTTCATTTTCTATACAAATTTTAAAATAATTTCATAAAATTCTAGAAAGTAACATGGTGAGGCGTAGTTGGGATTTCAATCAAATTTCTATATTTCCAAAACATCTTGAATGTACTTTGTCTTTTTAGTTGTCTAGACCTTTTAATAATTTCAAACAATATTTATAGTTTTGTTGAGAAGTTAGATTCCAAAACTTGCTAAGTTAATTTAATAGCATTTAATATTTTCACTTTTTCAAATTTAGCTTCTCACATAAAATTTACCTTATTTATTACTAGAGTAAACCCATTCACACATGTTCACATTTTATCTAACGATTACCAAATTTTTATTATTTCTGATAAGTTTTTACAATAGTTTCTTGGGGTTTGTAAGCATGTGATCACAGCAGTAGCCAAATTATTAATTTATGTCTTCCTTTCAATTAACTTTAAAAATATCTTATTGCAGTGATAAACACCACAAAATTCAACAGAAAATACCTTAAGTGATGAAACACTAAAAACATGATAGTTAAAAACAGAACTTGAGTAAATATTTACCGTCATGTTTTTAGTGTTTTATCACTTAAGGTATTTTCTGTTGAATCTTGATAGAATTTATTTTACTGACATAGATTCTTCCTATTCTTATTTTATTTTATTATTTTATTTTATTTTATTTTATTTATTTTATTTTTTTGCGGTACCGGGGATTGAACCCAGGGGCGTTCTACCTCCGTGCTACACCCGCGGCCCTATTTTTTATACTTTATTTTGAAACCCGGTCTCACGAAGTTGCGGAGGGCTTCACTAAGGGGAGAGAGAGAGAGAGCTGAGGCTGGCCACGAACCCGGATCCTCCGGTCTCCGGCTCCCAAAGTACTGGGATTACAAGTGTGCGCCACCACGCCCGGCCCTATTCTTATTTTATAAGGAATATTTATTACCATTGCAGCTTGATTCTATTATATAATTTCTTAACATTTCTTATCATTTTCATATCTGTTCACATAGTCTTTTTTTGGTCGTGTAATGTAGAAAAAAATACCTGACATTGAAATTAGCTTGCATTCTCAAAATAAACCCCACATCTTTATTATTTTATGCTTTTAAATTTTTTGCATTTATATCAAAAGTGATGTTTCTCTTTAGATTTCTTTTTAATGCCATTTTTATCACATACTGGTTTGAGATGATACTTTCTCTCTTGCCTAACTCCTTCAGTATTTAAATGCTTCCACATTTTTTTCTATTGTATAGTTTTCAGGCATCTCTTTAACAGCTCTGTCCTTCTGGGAGCCAGTTGCCTTTAACTATCATCTCTCTGACTGACAATTGCATAGAATTTTTTCTTTTGTTCAGTGAAACTCAAGTATACATGTGTGTGTGTGTGTGTGTGTGTGTGTGTGTGTGTGTGTGTGTCTGTGTGTGTATGTCTGTGTGTGGTTACTGGGGATTGAACCTAGAGGCATTCTACCTCTAAGCTATACCCCCAGCCATTTTGTTTTGTTTTGAAATAGGTTGCTGAGAGTCTCACTAAGTTGCAGAGACTGGTCTTGAATCTATGATCCTCCTGTTTCAGCCTCCCAAGTACTGGGATTTCGGATGTGTATCACCATGCCTGGCTCAGGTATGGTTCTTGGAGTATCCTTCCATGGTCCTGCAGATGATGGAAGGAAAAACGTTCTCCATTCACTATGCCATCCTAAGATTGACGGCTTATAAATACACAGGCTCATTTCTCTTTCCTCCTAAACTTCAATCTCCTAAATTTTTCAAGCCCCAAGAGTAGGTAGACTAATTCAGTTCATCCTTTATTTCTTGAAAACCTAGGAAACCAATCCACTACCAGAGATCAGCATTGGACATACTGGTAGAACAATAGAACCTCCACAGCTCTCAGACTCATCTTTGCATCTTTGCCCTTGTTCTCTCCATCCTCTCTCCTCTCCAACTGCTTTCCTGAAACTGAAACGGCCTCTACAGGTTCACATACATCCTGATGCCCGTGGCAGTTACTTGGCCTGAAAGGCAGAAGGCTTGTGTTTAAGAAGAAAGGAAAAGGAAAAAAGAAAATAAATTTGCATTCATATTATCATGTTGCCAGAGTTCTCTACTTCACTTCTAACAGTTTCTATTAACTTTTTTTAAAAAAATCACATTAAAAACTTAAAGCTGAATATTTCATTCAACATTTCATAAAATTCATCTTTATCCCCCAATGCATAGTAATTTATATGGAGAAGAACTGTGTACTTTTTATTATGTTTTATGTTTTTTAAGGACTCACTTTTAAATGAATTTGCTGAAAAACAAAAAGCACATTTTATTATATCCTTAAGGATATAAACGTATTTATGCCAGGGGAAAGACATGATTTGATAATGGAAAAAAAATGTTGTTCATCCAGAGACTACATCAATATGTGTGGGTTATGGAATTAAGCTGCTTTTCAAATTTTGTTTCAATACATTTTCTATTAGTAATGTTGCTAAATTCATCGCTTAGATTTATTGATAAATTCAAACACCTATTTTTTTTTGCGGTACTGGGGATTGAACCCAGGGGTGTTCTACTTCCGAGCTACACCCCCGGCCCTATTTTTTATCCTTTATTTTTGAAACCGGGTCTCACAAAGTTGCGGAGGGCCTCGCTAAGTAGCTGAGGCTGGCCGCAAACCCAGATCCTCAGGTCTCCGCCTCCCAAGTACTGGGATTACAAGTGTGCGCCACCATGCCCGGCTCAAACACCTATTGAACCAAGTTATACTTAAGGTGGTTTAGTTCCCTAATGAGATACTAGAACTTAACATCTATGAAAGGATATAATATTTTTCCAGTTGGGGTACCAGTCCATTATTCTCCCAGAGAGTACAGGGAACTTCGCTCCCTCTCACTGTCTCCACCTGCTGGCAAATTACATTGACAATTCTCTGTCCTATGGCTCAGACAGTCTGGGATTTAAGAACTGGCTCCTAAACCTGTGTCATCTAAGTACACATCTAAATATAGTCCTAAATTCTTGCTCTGCTTGATCTTCTATCTTCATTTACTCCCTGCACTTGAGGCTTTAAGGGCACAGCACAGCTCATGCCTCCCAGACATTAGAATATCTCAGCATGAGTTTGTGACTGAGTTTCCTGTGGCCCTTTCTGAGGCCACCACACCAACTTTTATTTCTGACTCATGTGTCTCTGGCCCATACTTAACTCTGGTAGACACATTCTTTTATACCTCTTTTTCTTTTCTCCCAAATGCATAGTTCTTGGAAAGTTATGAATGATTGCTTCTCTAAGTAATACTTTTTTTTCTTATGAAATATGCAAGCTAGCCGGGTGTGGTGGCACACGCTTATAATCCCAGTACTTGGGAGGCTGAGACCGGAGGATCCGGGTTCACGGCCAGGCTCAGCTACTTAGTGAGACCTCCGCAACTTAGTGAGACCCTGTTTCAAAATAAAGAATAAAAATTAGGGCTGGGGGTATAGCTCAGAGGTAGAATGCCCCCAGTACCGCCAAAAAAAGAAAATATGCAAGCTACCTGCAAATTTTCTTTTTCTTTTTATGAATATGACTGGAAGAATGACTTAATTTCAGAGTTTCCCATCACTTCAGGTTCTCTAAGACTTACTTCTCAATTAGATGAAATAAACATAGCGGAAGTATACAGAGGAGATTGTTTTACCCCAGCCACTACTGAAAGGGAGCCAAGAGTGTCCTCAGTGCCCATTAGTACTTCTACACAGGCCATACACATGGAAAAGGGATGAGCTACAATTGGGAGGAAGTGAGGATCATTAGAAAAGCAAGGCAAACATGTACTGGTGGCGCACAAGAAAAAGAGAGTCAGACAAGGCCAGGTTAGTCTCCTGTGGAAGGGCTGGGGGTCGGCTCAGTGGTGGAGTGCTTGCATCACCTTTGCAGAGGGCCTGTGTTCCATCCCCAGCACCACAAAGAAAACCCATGTAGTTTCATGATCTATACTTGAAAATGTGATGTATTTTTAATGTTTATATTTTCAAGGATCAGAGTATCATGGAAATAGAATCAATTTCAGCTAGTCCTAACAATAAAATCCTAATTCACTCTAAAAGAAAAATAAACTGGGTGTGGGTGCGGACACTTCTAATTTTAGTACTTGTTAGGCTGAGACAGGAGGATTGCAGGTTCCAGGGCAGAACATGCTAACTTGACAAAATCCTATTTCAAAACAAAAAAGAGCTGGGGTGTAGCTCAGAGGTAGAGCATCCCTGGGTTCAATTACCAGTACCAATAAATACATAAAACACAAATACATAAATTTTTAAAAAGAGCCAATACCAAGCAATAGGAGGAGCCTCGATACAAAATCCTATTTCTAAACTACTCCTTCATATCCTATAACTGTCCTGGCCCCGCTGAGGATGACATACTTAAAAAACCAAATTCATTATTCCTTCAACTAGGATAACGACACCACTGAAACATTACCACTCCTATATAAAATGTAAGATGTGCAAGAGAGTGTGGGATTCTTGCTGTTTTCAGCTGCATTGCTGTGAATGTTCTATGTGCTTCTTATGCAGCCTCCTCATTCAGCCATCATCTGTGAGCACACAGTCACCAGACTGTTGTCAAGACTGTCATGGAAATATTTCTCAGTATCAGAGCAGTAAAAATCTGGTACTCCCAAATTTAGTTCTTGGAGTTAAATCAATTTTTTTATCTCTTAATATCTTTATTTTTCTCATTGAGTGAGTATTGAAGACAAGTATAAAGATTGATAGCTCTCAATAAAAACGAGCATTTATTTTCTTCTCTCTGGATTGCATTTGCTAAAGCAGCCAGGCAGAAAATAAACTGCTTCTCCTAAATTATATGTAAATATATGATGAGATTTTTCAAACTTGCATAAAATGGTCTCCTTATTATTTTGTAGTTCACAGGAATTATAGAGAGCTTAGAAGACCTACTAGTAATTCTCCCATCAAAGCTAACATATATAATTCCTTTTGCCTTGAAAGATATTTCTCATAGGGAATTATTAGTTATTACTTTAATATAAGAAATAAAATAAAATAATTAAAATGTATTTGCTTAAGAGTATGCAAGTTGATTTAAATATTTATGCATGTTTTATAGTCAAGTATAAGATATATTGCATAAATATAATTTAATGCAATATATTATGTAGATATTGTATATATCTACATATATTTCACAAAAGATAATTTTAATAAAAATACTATTAGGGTAATCATAATTTCAAAAGGACTTCTGGATTCATTAGGTTTTTAGCTACAGTGATATACTATACCAAGTCAAAAATTCATTTGGTTAATATGATAATAATACTGATATTATGTGAAAGCAACTGGAAAATAGTAATATATATATGTATATATACATATATATACATATATATATAATTGCTAATTTATTTGATCCACACAATAACCCTGTGTGACAGTTACTGTCACTGTAGCCCAGTTCATAGATAAGGAAACTATGGCACAGATAGATAAAATCACTTATTTTGAGTTCATAGTATAAATAGTCTAGTTGGAATTAGAACTTAGTCTGAGGTCTAGAATCTGTTTTCTTAGCCATGTTGTTACACAGCCTCTAATATTATAATTGCTTAAATGTTCATCCCTTTCCCTATTGTGATATCGATTTTGCTGTATTCCCTTTCATCTTCATATTGATATTTCCCAGCTTGACTAAAAGTGTACTAAAAGATTCATTTTGAATTTACACGTATTTTTTTAAGATCCTATCAGACTGCCGGGTGTGGTAGCACAAGCCTATAATCCTAAGTACTTGGGAGGCTGGGACAGGGGGATCACAGGTTTGCGGCTAGCCCCAGCAACTTAGTGAGGCCCTCCACAACTTAGTGAGGCGCCTTTTCAAAATAAAATAGAGCTGGGGCTGTCACTCAGAGGCAGAATGCCCCTGAGTTTAATCCTCAGTACCACAAAAATAAATAAATAAATAAATAAATAAATAAATAAATAAGTAAATAAATAATCCTATCAGACTGCAGAGTACTTTGAGACCTTGTAAAAACATGATGTGGTTACAAGCCTGAAGGAGGTAGCTACCATGTGTTCTTCCCCTGCTAAGATGAAAAGCGCAAGAAAGTAGGGATCTTGTTTCTTTTGTTAATTACTCTATCCCAAATGTCTGTACTATCACCTTGCTCTCATAAGTACTCAGAGCTGAATAAATGAATTAATATGCTGATGAGTGGATGAGTGCAGAGGGTGATGGAGAAAGAAGCAAGTACCCAGGTCCCCAGTGACATCATTTAGGCACCACACTAACCCCTGGACTGTACTCTTGGGGTTTCTAGTTATGTAAAATAATAACTGCCCTTATTCTCTTAAAATATGTAAATATTTAAGTTAATTGAATGGTTTTCCTATGTGAAGATGATAAAGTCTCCCTCAGTAAAGCAAACATTTTAGGATATTACTGTACAATGAGATTAGATTTCTATTTTTACTTTTCCCATATTTTATTCCTCCTCTTTCTTTCTGTCTTTATGCTTATATCTAGCAGATATATTTAACCAAGTTAGCTGGGGTAACAGATGTAGTCTGCCACCATGGATAAACAGTAGGAACAAAATAAAAATTCTTGACCTGTCCAAGATTCTTTTAGTAATTGATAAATGTATTGAGTGCCTACCATGTGCCGGGGAGTCTACGAAGTACCTAAGCTAGTGTGAGGAGCAAAAGTTTATAAAATTTTATATAAGGTTTATATAACTTGCATTAGTATAACTTTTACATAATTTTTTTGGAATGGGGAAGTCTAATTCTAATGGGAAATATCATCATTAATTAAATAGTTAAAGGAAATTACTCCTCATCAGTATTGACACACAGCCTAATACCATGCTATAAATAAGTTAAAATCCAACGAAAATCAGTAACCTTAAAAACAAAGAAAAGTATCCAAATGTTTCTTTGTAACATTAATTCCTTTTTGTCCTTTGATTGAAATTTAGTGTTTGTAGAAACAAATTGGTATCTATTTGTGTGTGTGTGTGGTACTGGGGATGAAACTCAGGGGCCTTCTACCTCTGGGCTACATCCCCATCCCTATTTTATTTTTAATTTGGAAACAGGGTCTCACTAAGTTGCTGAGGCTGGCCAAGAACCTGCAATCCTCCTGTCTCGGCCTCCCAAGTACTGAGATTACAGGCATACATCACCACGCCTGGCTGGAAAATTTAATATGTAGACCCAGCTTGGAAGTCCAAACATTTGACACTGTTCAGTTTGCCTACAAAGCAGTCTTGTCAGCAGAGAATCAGATCCATCAAGTCATCAGTGTGACACCATCAGGTAGAAAAAACGAGGTGCTGGGTTTGGCCTTGTCAGAGTAAAGTGAATCTGAAAACCACAGCCTGACCAACTTTGCCAACTGAGATCCACACTGCCATTTTTCTTCCAGCATTTACCCTCAAAACTGTGCATGAAGCACTTTACTTGGATAATCCTGTTATGAGCAGCTGCTGCTCAAGAGGCACAAAGATATCAGCACTAGAGGTGAAAGATTAATCGTGGGAAAGAAGACCATGGAAATCATAAATAAAAGGGAAAGTTATAATTAAGAAAGTTTCTACTTAGAGGTGGCGAGTCCACTCTTTGTTTCATACGCATTTGTTTACGGGGAACCTGTTTCCTAGGAAACTTGATGAGAATCACACCTAAAGTGGTCAGTGATGAAGAATGTGGTGCAAAACAACAACATAAGTGATTTCTGCCTTCAGTTTTGTTTTGTTTTGTTTTGTGGTACCAGGGATTGAACCCAGGGGCGTTCTACCTCCGAGCTACACCCCCGGCCCTATTTGTTATACTTTATTTTGAAACTGGGTCTCACTAAGTTGTGGAGGGCCTCACTAAGTAGTTGAGGCTGGCCGCGAACCCGGGTCCTCCGGTCTCCGCCTCCCAAGTACTGGGATTACAAGCGTGCGCCACCACGCCCGGCTTATGCCTTCAGTTTTATAAAAACTAAAATAATGTACAATCTTATTACTCTTAAGAAATTTTCTAGTTTAATTTTTGTTCATTTGAATTTGAAACAATGGGTACTTTGGCCACAAAACTTTTAAGATACCCTCCTGTATAGTGGCTATCAAAAGAGACAGAAATAAATCCAACAGAATATTCATTAATTAAATCATGCATGTGCAAGCCAGGTATGGTAGTACATGCCTGTAATCCCAGTACTTGTGAGGCTGAGCTAGGAAGATCATATGTTCAAGGTCAGACAGCAATTTATTGAGGCTCTCAGCAACTTAGTGAGACCCTGTCTTGAAATAAAAAACAAAATAGGGCTAGGGGTATAGATCAGAGGTAGATTGCCTCTTCTGGGTTCAATCCCCAGTACCACAAGAAAGAAAGAAGGAAGGAAGGAAGGAAGGAAGGAAAGAAGGAAGGAAGGAAGGAAGGAAGGAAGGAAGGAAGGAAGGGGAAGGGGAAGGGGAAAGGGAAGGGAAGGGAAGGAAAGGAAGGAAGGAGAGAGAAAGAAAGAAAACATGCTTGTGCAGGAGGTGTGGAAATGCACACATTAACACACAGAGTGACAAATATGCTAGGACAAGGAAAATGGAAGTATAAGCCAGGCGTGGTGGTGCACGCTTGTAATCCTAGTACTTTGGGAGGCGGAGACCGGAGGATCCAGGTTCGCGGCCAGCCTCAGCTCTCTCGCTCGCTCTCTCTCTCTCTCTCTCTGTCTCTCTCTCTCTCTCTCTGTCTCTCTCTCTCTCCCTGTCTCTCTCTCTCTCCTTAGTGAGGCCCTCCGCAACTTCGTGAGACCTGGTTTCAAAATAAAGTATAAAAAATAGGGCCGAGGGTGTAGCACGGAGGTAGAATACCCCTGGGTTCAATCCCCGGTACTGAAAAAAAAAAAATGGAAGTATAAAGCTCAGTGGAATCTGACCTGAGTCAAATCTAGTCTCATTGCAATGCCCTTATCTACTCAGCAATTTTAGTGGATTAATTTTTAAAATTTTTAAAAATTAATTTTGCAAACTTTTCAATATGAGGGTTTTCTTATTCAAAAGTATAATCTCACAACTCTAGATTACTATTAAATTAAGGCAGATTTCATCTCAAGTATAGCTCACAGTTGATCTTTCCAAGAAACAAGTAGTAGAGATTTAAGGAGAGAAAGCCCATTTTTGTATTTCTGCTCCTTGTCACATAATTTATTTGGGAGCTTCCTCTGTGGCTTCTTCTCAGAAGAGCATCACTTCTGTGCCCTACTCAAGGTGTCTTCGTTGGGACGTTATTCTAAAATTCTTTGGTATTTCTGAACTCAGTAGCAGCCACAAAAAACATTGTATATAAAGAAAGTGATACATGCACAACAACTGTTGGTGAATCTGTTGAACTTTGATAAACATGAGGCTATTCAAATAATTCCTTCTTACACACTCGTGAAATGATGAGAAAGCAATGCAAATTTAGCTTGGGCTATGGAAAGGGGAACTTTTAGAAACCATATACATTGTCTGTGTAAATAATGTTCTCAGTAAATGAATATGCATCACAGAGCATTAATCACTGAAATACTTTTCATGCTATTTCTTCTTGAGAAGGGGCAAGTATCATGTAATTAGTTCAAAAAGAAATCTTGGGGGATAAGGCCTTTTTCATTGCTTTCTAATATTCTAGGTACTCTACTTAATCATGTGCCAAAGAATGTCCCCTGAATGATCCTGAGAAAAAGAAATGGTTGTAATAGTGTCTGTGTTGGCAGGCATTTGGAAAGGTTCTATAATTTGCCATTTGTACTCTGAGATAAACAACAGAGAGAGATTAGTGTGTGTGATAGTTGGTCTGGTTTGTCAACTTGACTCACCCCAGATCATGTGACTTTGGTTGTGTAACAGCAGATTGAACTGAAAGTCCTGCCCTAAATGTGGGCAGCAGGGTTCTGATAGGTGCAGGACTTGGATAAAGGAAGGAGAAAGCCCGTAGAAGCTGCCGAACTCTTCCTGAAGAGAATGCATCTGCTTTCATCTGAGATCATCAGTCTGCAATTTTGCCGTTTCCTTGAGGAGCTTCTTGATCTTCTGCTCTCGTCTGGGATCGTCAGCCTCCAGCCTTCGAACTGAAGCTTCGCCATCGTTTCTCCGAGGAGCTTTCTTGTCTTCACATCTTGGACTGGACTGAATTGGTGGTTGCTTCGATCCTAAGGCTCCAGCTCTTAGACCGCCCGACCAGATACTGATTCCTCTGATTCTTCATGTGCAGTCGAAACTCAGGACTACATTGTGAGCCGATCTAATAAACCCTTTTTTTCCTCCCTTCTTTTCTTCATTCTGTGAATTCTGTTGATCTAGTGAATCCTGACCAATACAGTGTGGCAACTAAGAGGAAGTATATTTTAAGAAATAAAAAAGTGTAGTGTTTGCTGGTTATTCCATTTTCAGGAACAAAAACATAGTTGTGGCAAACAACAAAGTCCTTTCCAAGGAAAGAGAAATAACTATCAATAAGTGGTATAGTATATGTTGCTAAGCACAAGTCTTACTGATCTGATGTATGTACCCTTTCCTTTTTTCTAATAATTATTTGTTTCAATGTCTGTGAGAGAGTCAATGCACTTTTTATTCACAACAACAGGAAACCCCTTCCTTTTTTTTATAAATAGGGTTTAGAATTGAGGCAGGTGAGCTGGGCATGGTGGTGCACACCTATAATCTCAGTATTTTGGAGGCTGAGACAGGAGGATTGCAGGTTTGTAGCCAGCACTGCCAACTTAGCGAGGCTCGTGGCAACTTAGTCCCTGTTTCAAGGTATAAAATAAAATAAGGCTGGGGGTATAACTCAGAGGTTGAATGTCTCTTGGTTCAATACCCAGTACAACAACAAAAAGAAAGAGAAAGGAAGGAAGGAAGGGAGGGAGGGAGGGAGGGAGGGAGGGAGGAAGGGAGGAAGGAAGGAAGGAAGGAAGGAAGGAAGGAAGGAAGGAAGGAAGGAAAAAGAATTGAGGCGGGCAAATCTAACAATGCTCAAGTGATGAAGAAATAATCAAGCCCACAAAAATAGGCCAGGTGAGGACAACTTTTTCACATAAAGGTGAATTTTAAAGTCAAGCTTGAGAAGTTAAACTATGGTGCATCCATTTATGCAGTCCAATGAAGGGTGTCAGTAGTGCCAGTAACTATAGAAGTTCTTTGGTTAAAAATTGCAGATTTCCTAGGTACTCAAATATGTGCTATTGCACTTCCCACATTTGAAGGATTTTTTAATTCTCAAAATTTGTTAGTGAATTATTTAAATGTAAACTATTTGACTGATAATGCATACAATGTATATATCAAAGTGTTCCATAGCCGGGCGTGGTGGCACACGCTTGTAATCTCAGTACTTTGGGAGGCAGAGATCGGAGGATCTGGGTTTGCGGCCAGCCTCAGCTCTCTCTCTCTCTCTCTCTCTCTCTCTCCCCCCCCCTCTCTCTCTCTCCTTAGTGAGGCCCTCCACAACTTCATGAGACCCGGTTTCAAAATAAAGTATAAAAAATAGGGCCGGGGGTGTAGCGCGGAGGTAGAACGCCCCTGCATTCAATCCCCAGTACTGTAAAAAAAAAAAGTGTTCCATAAAATTTCTGAAAACCCCAGTGTTCTTCTAATTAATCTTCAAAAATATTTTTCAACAAGATGAAGAATTTATCATATAAATTTTCAGATGATAAAATCCAAAGACAATTCTAAAATCCTAGTAGATGAACAATTGAACACACTAGACATAAGACTATTTTCCATACATGCATACATATTATAATGATCAAGTCAGAATAAGAAGCAAATCATCACCTCAAATTTGCACTCCATAAATAAGTACAGTTATTATGTGTCAATTAAAAACAAAATAAAGCCGGTCATGGTGGCACACACTTGTAATCCCAGTACTTGGGAGGCTGAGACCGGAGGATCTGGGTTCGCCGCCAGCCTCAGCTACTTAGTGAGGCCCTCCGCAACTTTGTGAGACCCAGTTTCAAAATAAAGGATAAAAAATAGGGCCGGGGGTGTAGCTCGGAGGTAGAACGCCCCTGGGTTCAATCCCTGGTACCGCAAAAAAATAAAAAAATAAAAAAAATTTAAAATATCAATTTTCTCATGCTTATTTAGTCCTTCATTTTGTGATCTTAAGCAAATCATTTCCCTGCATTTGCTTTCTTTTCTGTAATAGGAAATAACTGAATTTAATGCTCCACAAAATCCCTTAAACTACTAGACCTCATGATATAGTACTGCCTACTCCCAAAACACAGCTGAGAAATGTTCAGTACTAGTGATTCAGGAGGGCTTTCTATTTAAAAATAAAATATAAATAGATAAGAAAATTATGTTTATTTCCTTTCCAAATTTATGCTTTACTGAAATAAAAATTAACAGAAAAAACAAGCACAAATGTTCAAGAATATCCATCAAGGAACGTAAGTTGTTCAAAAAGCTAAAATTCCATTTGGTAGATGAAATAATTTACAAACTTGTTCACTTTATCAGCACAGAGTAATCAGTAGACAATGAACTTGCTACATGTTCTTATAATTCTCAACAACAGCTAATTGCTCCCTTTTTCAATGAATGATTCTCTAACTAATGTCCTGAATAAAACTTCAAAAGACAGTATGAGTGAAAATTATCACATCAAAAGCAAATTCATAATCGTTTCATAAGATAATAATTTATAGATAAAATTTCTATTTTGCAGAACTAAAGTTTATTAAGTAGTATGTATTCAACTTTAGTCAATAAAGCCTTTTTTTTCTGAACTAGGAGGAGGGGACTATTAATGATGAATTACTACTTTCACTCCTTGAGATTTGAAAGTGAAATACAGTGATATAACCCAGAACCCAGTCAGCTAAGATTACATTCTTTGTACAGAAGAAGTTTAAAAAAAATAGGTCTTATGTGTCCAAAGAGCACAGAGATAACTGCAGAGTAACTCAAACATAAACAGGAAAGAAAGTTGATAGCAAACTTTGGTGGAGGTCCAGATGGAGTCTAATTACTGCCATTCTATGCAAACATTTTTTAATTAACAAGGTGGGAGGACCAAAGTAAAGGCGGGGCATGATGAGCCTTCCGACTCTAAAACCTGAAACCTTGACCCTCTTTCAACATGGACCTCTCCCCATGAAACTGCCTAAGTTGACGTATGAATGAGGCATCTGGGTGTTGGGAGAGGCCTTAAAGAGTCACTTCTGTCATTTCACCTGTTTTGAAGGCCATCATTATGTAGGGAGTCAAGCTCTTCCTAGCTTGTGAAAGCCTGCAAGGCATGCTCAGGACAGAGGGTTCAGCTACTCCCTGTGGCTAATTAAAGTGAAAAATTACCTGGATCTGCATTTAGCACCAGTCAGGGTCATAGTCCTACCTGCTTTGTATGTGGGTAATCTACAAATGAATCTGCCTTTAAATGTTACTTCTACGTATTATCTGTACTACGATAAAAACAAGAAATCTGCCAGTGAACGTCTTAAAAGCAATTTTTTATTACTAAGCTAGTTACAACTTCTAATGAGTTTTTTAAGGACAAATAAACTCTAGTGAATAGATAAATCAAAGTGTTATAGATGTTTAACAGATACATTCCATTCAGAAACATTGGGACAATTAATACCATTTAGCTACTGGGTTCATGGGCCACTCTGCAGGGCTAGTCCAACCTCTTGCTCGTGAGTCCTTCTCCTTTAGGTTAGTAACTATAAAACATAGATTGAAGTTCAGCTGGGTTCCTGATATACTTTTGTACATTAAAATAATAGCTTAAAAGAAGAACCTATATAGCTAGGCTTGGTGACTCATGCCTGTAATCTCAGTACTTGGAATACCTGAGACAAAAGAATTAAAAAATTGAGGCCTTCAGGAAGTTAGAGAGACCCTGTTTCAAAATTAAAACAAAATAGGGCTGGGGATGTACTTCAGAGATATAACACCTGTAATACCCCTGGATTCAATCCCCAGTACCACGAAGATTGTGTGTATGTGTGTGTGTGTGGGGGGCTTATACTAAAGGATTTGGTGTTGGGAGTTAGTAACAACTACTCTAAAAACTATATATATATATATATTTTTTTTTAATATATATTAACCTAATTTGTACAAAGTATGTCTCATAGATTAAACCCATCACACATAACTCCAAGGTTACAGGAGTTGCACAGAATTCCCTGCTAGGTGCAACTGAATTTAGCACAGAGTAAAACTCTTCATGTAAAAGTTTGGTCATAAACCATTAGAGGCAATTATGGCATCCCATTTATTACTTCTCATTTTAATTTCCTGAGCTTTGACGGTCTTGTTGAGGAAGTTTCTACCAGTGCCTATCTGTTGAAGCATTGATCCTATGGGCCTCTTTCCAGTAATCACAAAGTCCTTGGTCTAATTTTTAGGGGTTTGATTCATTTTGAGTTGACTCTTGTGCAGGGTGGGAGGCTGGGGTTTAATTCCATTTTTCTAAAAATGGATAATCAGTTTTCCCAACACCATTTGTTAAAAAGGCTGTCTTTTTCTCCAGCGTTTGTTTTTGGCATCTTCCTCAAAAATCAACTGGCTATAATTGTGAGGATTTGTTTCTGTATTTTCTATTTCTTCTGTTGGTCTGTGTCTGTTTTTGTGCCAGTACCATGCTGTTTTTATTACTATAGCTCTGTAGTATAATTTGAAATCTGGTACTGTGATGCTTCCTTCATGGTTCTTATTGATGAGAATTGCTTTGGCTATTCTGGGTCTTCTGCTCTTCCATGTAAATTTTAGGACTGAGTTTTCTAGTCCTGTGAAGAATGACTTTGGTATTTTAATAGGGATTGCATTGAATCTGTAGATCTCCTTCCCCTGCTCAAATAAGCAAAGGAGAGAGTAGCAGAGAAAGAGGAAAGTTTAGTTTCTCTTCAGTGTGTTGGCAGCCATTAACACATTAATTTTTTAATCTTATGAATAACTGCTATCTATGTCTACTACTACATTATCTACATCACAGGTGTTTATTTTTCTTAAGAGATACTGGAGAAATACTTCTTTGATCTTTGTGCTAAGAAAATCTGTGTTACTTCCAAGTAGCCTACGTGCTTTTTATTTAATTTTTGTTCAATTTTGTATCATTCTTTTTCAGGGTTGTTGAGAGATTGAGGGCAGTTATTGGGACAAATGTATACAGCATTGCAGTACCTTTTGATATACATTTCAATGCATTAATATTACACTAACTGCATCACAAAGAAAGAAAAACAGAAATAATAGTGTATGTATTTTAGTTAACTTCCTCCATTTAACTATAAAACAGGCTAATAAGTGCACATGTTGGAAGAAGGGAAAGCAAAGAGTAAGAACTTCAAAAGGTGAAAAACAGGACAGAGGTGTCCTAAAGAGAGAGGAAGGCAGAGAAACAAACACATTCTGAGATGGATGCACTCTTATGCAGATCAGAGTTTACATTGCCAATTGAGATGACTATAAATGGTTTAAGAAGCCCATTCCCTCTAAACTTCAATATAACTTACCCTCCCTACAAAAATACCTATTTGTAGTTCTGTTATGTGTCTCCTTCTTCTTTACATTCATAACATTCATCACGGTCTGTAGCCTTATTTTTTATTCATGTTTCCTTGGTCTCTCCATCAGACTATAAGTTCCATGGCCATGGGGACCACAGCTGTTTTGTTCACCATTCTATTCCTGGTGACTTTAGCCATGTCTAGAAAATAGCTTGCTATGAAACCTATGTATGTTTTAGCTACTTAAATGATGTGTCTTCCATGAATGTGAAACTCATCATAAAAGCTTAGGGATGGAATGTCTCAGGATTCAGCTAAAAGAGTGAAAATAATGACTTTAGTGAGGGAATCTTGGGACTTCTATCGGCTTTCCTGCTTACAGAAAGGTACTGTTTTTGTGAATTCCAGCTTTTAGAACAAAAATAATCATGTCATGAATTGCTGAAAAAGCAAAAATTATTCCTCTTCACAGTTCTGGTGGCTAGGAATTCCAGATGAAGGCACCAGCAGAGCTGATGTTTGGTGAGGGATTGCAGATAGTCCTCTTGTATCCTTACATGGTTGCGAACTGAGAGAAGCAAGGTTTCCTATTTCTTCTTATAAGGGAACTAACCCCATTGTACCCCTCATAATGGGGACTGAATCTTGGGACTAATCCCATTTTTGAAGACTTAACCCTCATGGCCAGTCACTTCCCAAAGGGACTACCTTCTAAAATCAAGATATGAATTTTGAGAGAATACAGTCCATAAGAGATACTGAATAGGTTGTAAAATGTTGCATTTGCTGGAAATAGTTTTTTTAATAACACAGCATTGTTTTAGTAAGCCTTTTTTTAACCTGACCTTCTTATATTAATTAAATGGCTATCTATACTTGAATGAGGAATATTTTTGCAGCCACCTGAGCTTTGGTTAAAAATATCCAAGGAAGAAAATAAAGCTGTTAAGAAATGAGCATAAAGGAGACTTTATAGATAGATACATTTTTTTTCACAGTAAGCATAATTTTTGTGGGTCAGACTATATTTAAAAATATGTGTATGTGTGGTAATATCCCAAGATATTTTTATATGGATAATTGAAAAATAAAAAGAATATGTCATCTGACACCATAACATTTTCTTTTAAGGGGTACTCAAAGGAAAATGAGAATGAATGAATTCAAGGACAGTCTGAGTCCACACAAAACTGTAAGAACAAGATGCTTTACGCCATCATTGTTATTATCAGAGACTCTACATATTTTACTTATAGTTTTAAGGGTATATATTAAGGAAAACAACTGATCTCTTTGATCAGTTTAGTTTGATCAGTTCCTCTTTGAGGAACACACAGATTTCTAGCTTAATTTCCGAGTATTTGTCAGCCCCACCTCTTCCTGAGATAATACATTGACTAAAAAAGCAGACAGGTTTAGCTGAAAGGGGGCCTTTAAATTTTACTGGCTGTTAAAGGCAGGCATTGATAAAGATCATGGTGGACAAGGTGCTACCCATATCCAGAGGGAAGAATGCAGCAGCTCAGCATCAGTGATGTTTCTGCTGCATTTTTATGTTCTACGTATGGTAATCAACAGTCCCATTAAAGTAAAGAATGAAGTCTGGTAGTCTGTTGCTTTTTATGCACTGGGATCATTACTATTTGCTTTTTCACTGAGTGATTTCTTTTCTGTCAAGAATTATAGACTTTTCCAAGGAAACTCTTACCTTGAGAGGATTCAGAAATTGCAGTACCTTCAGGCAACACTTAACATGGACACACACAAAAAATGAGGTTCTCGCTGACAAGAAAAATGATTGATAAGTGCATGCTGAGAAAACGGTGGAAACATTAGGAAGCCCAAGAAAACTATTCAGTAGAATCAGCTCTATGCAAATGAATATCAACATTTGCATATTTCCTTTTCCTGCTCCATATATTAAGAGGCCCCAGGTGGTGCTGAAAGAAGAGCGCAGTTTGTTTTTGGATTCTGTAACAATCCCTGTCTTTTGCTCATTCACCAGCTGTGTCAAATATGGGAAAAAATGGTTGGTGGGAACCTCTCATTGAAGGAAGAAGAAAGTTCTTTTAAAAGTATGCTTTTGACAGCCATGTGTAAGAAGATAATATCAGTGATCTAAAAAACCATGACTAAGATCTCAAACTGAGGGTTTTACCATAAAAAATTTCTGGTTTTTTATCTCTCTGGAAGATAAGAGCAAGTATGAAGGCAGCTATGTAGCCAAAGAGGACCAGATCACTGGAAAAGGAGAAGGATCAGATGAAAAGGATGAAACTGTTATATTTTGTAGTTATTAAGATGAACAGAAATGCAAACTTCCTCCTTACCTGTTCATTTTAGTTAAGAAAATTGAATTTATGAGACAGTATCAGGAAGGGTGCATAATGTGTAGAGCCCAATGAAAAATGAAAATGTGGAGCTTCTTTTTAAACAGGCAAAAAAGTAAAAAAAAGTACAGTAATCCAGAATCCAACAAATCCAGGTAACTTGCCAAATAATGTATTATTTAGGCTTTCCACTATCACATTATTTTCTTTGATTTTGGATTTTTCTTTTACTTATTTAAAAAAAATAAATTTAGCCTAGGGTCTCAATATTATTAGAGAAAACAAATGATACCTTATTAATTAGAAAGTGATGCAAAAATTCACTTCTGTTAATTTATTTATAAAACATTCTCTAAAGAGGACAGGTTAGACTAATGTTTCCAATAAATTAGTTGCTATCACTTATACCAGATTTTGTCTAGGCAGAAATTTTGGGTTAATGATTTGACACTTTAAGGTCAATAGAAATAGTTATGGTTTTATTGTGTACTAAACTGGAGGTATAAAAGTTTACCTTCCCCTGGTCTCAATTTGAAATTTTATCATTTGGTTTCTTCATTAAACTAAAACATCTTACATTGATAATATAACATTACATGCAAAACTCTTTCATTTGGTACAACGGATACTGCACCAAACCAATACTTTTGAAACATGAATGAGTGTTTAAAGTACTTAGACTTTCAAAGTTATATCTGCTTAAAATCATTACGTAAGAAAGCAACATGCGCTTTGGCACTAATGTTAATACTTCTTTAAAAGTTTACATTTTACAGATGTTCAACATCAGTGTCAACTACTTGAACTTCATAGGTTCAATCCTTTTGTAAAGAAGATGTAAATTGATAGAAAATACATTTCCAAACCAATACTCAAGTTGAGCTTTGATTACAAAAATTAGACAAATTTAAATAGAATGTGTTTTTTAAAAAATGCAGTGCATTTAATGAAAGCTAAAACACAGCAATGGTTTTAATAAAGGCTCATTAAAAACTGTGATTCTTGGCAAGCATATGCACTATGCTACACTATAAAATCTATATGTTCAGAGGGCAAACAGTATTCTCTTTGTTGAGCCAGAGAATGGAGGGGAGAAAAAGAAAACTATTTCATGCTACAGTAATAAATTTTTAGTGAGTCCTTTCAAGTATCTTGCCAAAACATTAGACGGTTTTAGGAGAATGCTTGGCTGCAAATTGATCCATAATAAATTGATCGATGTCATCACTTGATTGTATCCCTTCCATGGTTGGTGATTTAGGATGTATTATGGTTGGATGTGTGTTTGACCCGTCAAGAATTCCTCAGGTGAGCTTAGTTTAATTATAAAACGTGAATTGAGAAAACAAAGTAAGTGGGAAATATCTATTATGAGAGTACTCAGTGTTTGCTATGCACAACCTCAAATATTTGCAATAATGATTTTTAAAACATTGAGTGTTTTTTTATGTCACGCATCACTCTTGGCACTTGAGTGAACAACAAATGAATCATGAGATAGTCATATTTCTGCTTTGGTTCTAAAAGGTGAGGATTTTAACACAATTGTTAAAATCTTACTTGAATTTCTAGGATCATATGAGCTGAGCTAATTATCCAAATTTTTTTCTGTCTTACAAATGTGTAAGATGTAAGTATACTAGAGGAATCATAAAATCTCATGTTTCCCTACAAAGCAATATAAAATCAAGTCTGAGCTGCATTTCTATGAAACAGATATGACTGCAAGTAATCATTGGATCATTACTGACTGATGCCTAAGTTGCAAGTTACAATGTTGGGAACTGGGAAAATATGAGTAGGCTTTTCAAAATCTACTCTTCTACCAACCAATGCTTCAAGAACGTGAGGAAGCCAGGCGTGGTGGCGCACGCTTGTAATCCCAGTACTTTGGGAGGCGGAGACCGGAGGATCTGGGTTCGCGGCCAGCCTCACCTCTCTAGCTCTCTCTCTCTCTCCCTGTCTCTCTCTCTCTCTCTCTCTCTCTCTCTCTCCTTAGTGAGGCCCTCCGCAACTTCGTGAGACCCAGTTTCAAATAAAGTATAAAAAATAGGGCCGGGGGCATAGCGTGGAGATAGAACGCCCCTGGGTTCAATCCCCGGTACCGCAAAAAAAAAAAAAAAGAACGTGAGGAAGAAATAGTAATCATAGCTGTAGATGGTGTCCTGGCTTAGCCAGTGAAACTGAGAGCCAGTCCAAAGAATTCAATAGAAAAGTTTTCCGGACTATCTTAAAGAAGGAGAAAGGTGAGAAATACACATAATTTTGAAGTAGGAGCTGCCATAGTTCAGGAGTAAAGACAGTTTGTTGGGAAGCCTTCCTTTAGAATCAAAAGCAAAGAGCTATTTTATGGATTCCAGCTTCTAGGCACAGGAAGGTATCTGCTTGTCTCAGCATCTCACAGAAGTCAGTGGGTGGAAGCTGCATATCTTTCCTCATGACTTCTTCCATCCCCAGATTATGATGGATCAGCTTTGGGCCAGGAGCCTTCCAAAGTCCCAAGACCCACTGCAAGGGCCACACACTCCACACAGAGCTTTTGGTTTTCTTAGAAGCCATGGCTAGGTCAGCACTGTGCACTGATCGCTTATTGTTTCATTTAGTCCCTGATACAAGGCTTTCCAGCTTTCCTGACGGGTGCAAAAGGAACACGTTTTCAATCTCCTCATGACCAGGAATTCATTTTTATCCCTTGTCAAGAGAACTCAGGGCAATAAAATTGTGTTTCCTGAGGAACAGAGTCATAATGGGAATGTTTACATTTATTTCTGTTTCTCACTGGGGCACAGTTGCTTCTAGCATGAAGGGTAGAGTATATGGGCCCTGTTCCTTCTGGTGTCCCTGGGATTTATATCTTCATCCAGGTATAAAGAGACTGCTATGACAGAAACAAAGCTTAACTCAGAGCGATCAGAAATATGAATCACTGCCGGAGGCTCAGAGAGAAGGGCCCCCTGCCATTCAGCTCTGAACATCATCGCCCTTTCTAAAAATAGAGGGTAATGTTCCCTCATAATCTTCTGCCTTGGAAAGTCAATCTCCTCTGTGTTTTAAGTGTTACTATGATCCGCTCTAGAAGGGTACACATGTATAAGCAGGCATTTATTATAACTATGAGAATAGCATACTATTTATCAAAAATGGCATGTGGGTACATATGTATATATGATTGTTATTAGCAATAATACAGTTTCTATTTCATCAAATAGTCTCCATCCAAACTCAGTGAACTGAAGGAAATGGCCATACCAAGAAAAGGGAAATGCTAATAGCTCTAGCGCCTTTTGGGTTTTCAATCAGAGTTCTTCTGGCTCATTGGCTGAGCTCATTGGCCAGGAATGAGGGAAAAGAGCAAGTAACTACTGGTAATCGTTCTGTTCTGCAACGTATCATTGGTACATTAGGAAGATTAATTGCAGACACACTCTGTCCTGTCTACTACCGTGCCGACAGCCTGAAACAAAGCAGTCGTGCTACCGAATCACACTGAATATGTTTTTGGCATCCTAGCCCTCCTTCCTGTGCTTCTTTCAAGTTCAGATCTAAAAGATGTATGAGCAAGTACCGTGGCAGGAAGAATGGGAAAATGTGAACATGAGTGTCTGACCTGGAAGCGGTCCATTTCTTCGTAAGGCATGGTTCAAGCATGAAAGAAGAGGTAAACAAGAAACAGTAGAATATTATACATCATAACTGTATTTGATTTAGCAAACCCTTTATTGTCATTTTTTAGGTTAAATTGTTTTTTTTTCTATTTCTCCATGGATAAAATATTTAAGAACTCAAACAAAAGTATGCAGAGCTTCAAGTTATCATTTTATCTACACAGGATTTTTATCATGTAAACTACAATGGACCTGTATTCTTGTCCCATAACTTCCTACATTGTCTTACTCTACAGTTATTTAGATAGTGCTGTAACCTGAAAGTTTGTGTCTCCCCAAAATTCATAGGGTGAAACCCTAATGCTCAAGGTGACAGTATTAGGAGGTGGGGCCTTTGGGAGGTGATCAGAGCAGAGGATGGAGCCTTCATAAATGAGATTAGCACCTTTATAAAAGAGGCCCAAGGTAGCTGCCTTTCCCCCTTCACCATGTGGGGTCACAGAAAGAAGCGACCAACTATGAACAGGAAATAGGCCCTCACTAGACACTAAACCTGCCTTTGCCTTGATCTTGGGCTAGCGTCTAGAACAGTGCCAAATAAATCTTCACTTTGTGATGTTCCCCGATAGCAGCCTGGATTGACTTGAGACATGTACCTGTACTTAGTTTGTAGCTCTTACAAACAAAGAGCTACTTAAGCCAGAATCAAAATATAATTTATTTTAGTAACCCCCGATGCATACCTATCACAATGCTTTGCACAAATTCAGTGAATCAGAGGGAGGCTTCCGTGTAGCTGTGTTCATGGATTTTGAATTAGAAATCCCAATTTAGAGTCCCAGCTCAGCCACCTGGTTGTGTCCCTTCTGGCACTTCCACTCTCAGACTTCTCATTTTCTTGACTGGAAAATGGGGAGAACTCGGACCTTAGAGTTATCAAAATGGAGAGATAAGTAACTATATAATGATGTGAGACTATAATGCACCCAAAAAAAGCATGAAAAAGAAATAAGTAAATAGACATGAAATGCAAAATATAGTGAATATATTACACAAGTAAATAGACATGAAATGCAAAATATAGTGAATATATTACACAATACAATTCATAATAAAAGTTCTCTTGTTCTAAACCTCAATAAAGACATGTTGCCGAGGTAAACAAATAAATTAAATAAAGAACTATGAAGACTTGCAGGTTCTTTTTTTTTTTTTTTTTTTTGCGGTACCGGGGATTGAACCCAGGGGCATTCTGCCTCCGGGCTACACCCCCATCCCTATTTTTTTATTCTTTATTTTGAAACAGGGTCTCACTAAGTTGCGCAGGGCCTCACTAAGTAGCTGAGGCTGGCCGCAAACCCAGATACTCCGGTCTCAGCCTCCCAAGTACTGGGATTACAAGTGTGCGCCACCATGCCCGGCTTGACTTACAGGTTCTGATTTGTCCTTAGGATGCTTCATGAATTTCCCTAATAATAGCCTGCTTTGGGTGTTGAACACTTGGGAAAGATTTTTCCAAATTTCACATTTGAATTAAATTATAAATATTTCTAAAAGTCAGTTTCGCTAAAATATGAGGGTATAAAATGTCTTCCATATAAAACCTCTATATCAAAATACTGAAATTAGCTTACACATATTTGTGGAAAAGATAAACAACATAACAGAAGTATCTGTAATTGACTAGAAAGAGTATCATATTGGTTTCATGTTTACAATGTCCTCCTTATAGTCACATGTATGAGCATGGAGCTTGGGAGGGGACACAGATGAAGGGGAGGGACAGAGAGAACTGGGAATTCTGTTTAAAGGACAGCAGCCAACCAACACCAGAATACCAAGCCACCAAGGAAAGCTAAGACTGAAATTACAAAGATCTTGAGACTAAAATGAATATCGTCAGATTATAATGGATACATTCATTTATTTTTATATAAACTTGATTCGGCGTCTACTATATTCCATAGACAAACATTCTGGATAAAGCTGGTTCAGGAAGAGCCTGTAGGCCTCTGCACAAAGAAAAGGGGGAACTATGTTCAGAGATGGAGTCAGTGCAATGATGTCAGGGACAGGCCTGTCTTGAGTGTCCCTGAGCTCTTCTTCCCAGTGGATGTCTTAAATACTGCCCTGCTGCAAACTGGGTACAAGACAAAAACTATCTTTCGATTTCTATCCCACTTTAAAATGATGACCTTATCTCATATATGAGAATTTCAGATTTTCCCAGATTGATTCAAATGACCCTCTTCAGAGCAGGAAAGTGGCCCTCTGTATAGTAGAAGCATGACTATATCTAAGTGATATGGAATTCAGAGTCAATGCAGCTACCTTCTATTTTTAAATTTTGATACTTTTATGAGTGTATTATAGTTATAAATCATAGTAAGCTTCAAAGAGATGCATACATACATGCACATTGCACTTCGTGCATTTCATTTTGCATCCCATCTTGGACCCCTGTTCTGAATTTCCTTTCATCGTACTAAAATTTTAGACTTTTATTAAGCATGGGAATACTTAAGCAAATTGTTGGACATGAAGGAGTTATGGTATTTTAATGGTGTGTGAACAAACAGGGAAAACTGTTCAAGGAACTAATTATTGAACCATCTTGTCTCTCTTGGGATCTTTCACTGAAAAGAAGGTATCATACTTGAGTTATCTGAAAATTTCTTTGGCTCCTTTTGGAGATTTTTTTCTTTGCCTTGATTGCTCTTCAGAAAATGTATAAGGTTAATGCATCTGAATTGTTTCTGGAAGTGTATTGTCTCTACTAGCTTCTCTGTGCATTTCATAAAGCTTGGTGTGTGTTATCCATCTTGTATCCATGAATAATGTGCTTCACTGACATGATTAATCATTTGACTTGATCAGAGTTAATGACTGCTTTTCAACACAGATAGATAGATAGATAGATAGATAGATTATAGATATATAGATAGGTAATCTGCATAGGTTCCTGAAGAGAGTGCTAAATACTTCAAAATATAAAATGTTTGATAAGTTTTAAATCCTCAGTAGTCTGAACAGAGATAAAGATCTAAAGATCTTCAGAGGAGAAATAAATTAGTTATTACCCTAAATAATCAATTGTTGAGGGCAATCAAGCTCAAAGAAACATCATTGTAATCTATTTTCTAATCCATTTATTTTATAAACTAAAGATAAATAGTGTTTTCAGGTATTCAAAGCCCAGTAGCAAGTACTAAAAACAAACCATTATTTTTATCCTAAATTTACTATAATGAAATATCTTGTAACCCAGCCTCACCTTAGACTAAACATTTGCCAAACATATGGGATTATTTATGAGGCCGTTGCTGAGTTCATGGTTGTTATTCCTAATTGTTTTCTTGCCTCACTCACATAATATAGAACAGCGATTCAATCATAATATATAGTCAACTGATTTTCATTGAATTCAAGTAAATAAGGTTGTATATATCCATTCTGATTAGTATTATTAAATGCATCCCCATAATGGTTTTTTTGGATAAAAAAGCCCCCCATGCCTGAGAAAAGATTCTTGGCCCAAATTATTTTTCCCAGTGAATTCTTCCAAACTCCTAAGGACCTCTTGAGAAAATTCCTATATATTGTAAGCTTTTTAAAATATACATAGTTTTCTTCCAAATTATCATGACTCCAAACAGCATCGCAATGGCCATCCTTATACATAAATCCTTGACATCTCTGATTGTTTCTTAACAGTTGATTCCTAGAAGGGGGATTACTGGGACAAAGTCTATAAATATTTTTTAAAGTTCTTGCAACATATTGTCAAGTTGCTGTCCAGGAAGGAAATACCATTTTATATCAACAATACATAGCATGATTTTTTTCTTCACTGAAAACTCTTTAACTTTGCCAAGAAATAGAGTATAGTTTATTTTTAAATGAACATTCCTCCAAAAATATAGAAAAATATGGAAGGAGTTATATTTTAAAAATTACAGTGATTATCATTAGGTTGTGAAATTATATAAGCTTTTAATTTCCTTTCTGTTTTTGAATCCTTTCCTGCCCAAACAGCTTTATCTCCCCACTAGCACTCCCCATTTCTCATTTCATTTTACCATTTATGTTATGGAATGACCATACATTCATTATGTTGAAGTCAAGTTTTACTATTGTCTTTGAATTTTGAACTTCAGGTATTTATACCTATTGAATCATCAAATGATCTTCAGTTTGTGATTTTTCACTTCACACTGTCTACTGTTCCTCCACAGCTTCTTTCCATTTATCTCTTGAATTCCTTTTCTAAACAAAATGGTCCTCTTTAACTATTAAAACAAAACCTTAACTGGTTTTCTGACTCCAGCCTTTCTCTTGTATAATCTATTTTATTTACCATATTTCACTAATTTCCTTCCAAACAATACTTTGATCACCTTATTTGCTCTTTAAAATCCATAATGATCACTATTACAGAATTCCCATTCAGGCTTAAACTGACTTTTTAACCCTGTCAGACAAAAAACAGTTATTTTTCCTACTGAGATTCTACATAAAAAAGATATACAATTTGTTACTATATTACTATTCAACATTTTCCTGATTAGCACTTTAATACATTTATGCTTCATCAAAGGAGTTAAACTACTAAAATGCAGTATAGAACCTGAAACCTTGCATTATATATAATAAGAATTTCATAAATACTCAGTTTGAGGGCAGAGACCTTTTTATGGAACTCAAAAACATGAGACATTCTATTGTGTTGCAATTCCAAGTAGAATTTGAAAGTCCTGGGTAATTTTTAATTATATGAAAAATTGTCTGAGCCATATACAGGAATATATTTGTTTCAAGAAAATTACTCATGAAACCTATCTCTAAGGCTTAGATTCCATATATTGACCTCTGTACATTAGTTCTTACTGATTTTGACCAAAGAATGGTATAGATAACTTGTCTCTCATATTTGTCTTGTTGGATTTTGTTGACCTTTTGTAAAATTTCCTAATACTAGTTCCTAACCAGGCTTCCTAAATTAGCCACTGCCTCTCAACCAAGACTCAGCTTTCTTTCTACCATCTTATTCATGGCAATCTGCCATCATCAATTATCAACCTTAGAGGCTGCATTAGACAGTATTTTTCCAGAGAAACAGAACTTATATATGAGAGATTTTATATATATATGAGAGAGATAAAAAGAGAGTTATTATGAGAAATTGGTTTATTTCATTAAGGAGGCTGTGAATTCCTAAGAGATGCCATCTGAAACCTGAAGGCTCAAGAAAGCTAGTGGTGGAGGTCTAGTTCAAAGAACTAGGTCTAGAGAATTAGACAATCTTTGAGAACCAGAGGAGTCAAATGCACAACTCCCAGTCCAAGCTCAAGGAACTCTAATGTCTGTGCTCAGGAGACGGATGTACCATCTCAAGCAGAGAATAAGTTCATCTTATCTCAGCCTTTTTTTTTTCTATTTAGGTCCTCAGTGGATTGGATTATTTCTATTCACCTTGGGGAGGAAAATCTTTACTCAGTGTCTAAATTCAAATGTTAATCTCTTCCTTTGACACTCTTAGAGACACATCCAAAATCAATGTTTACCAACATCTGGGTGCCGTTTAGTGCAGTCAAATAGATATTTAAAATTAAGCATCACATACTCTTTTCTTTTTCTCTTCTAGAAGATAAGCTCTATGAGTGTTAGGATTTTTTTCTGTCTTATCCCTACTGTATCATAAACAAGAGCAAAGGCAAGGTCTGTATAAAAGAACACAGAATAAGGAAACTTTATGTTACTGTTTTACATAGCTCACAGATTTCTAGATATGCCAAAGGCATATTCTCCTTTAATGTGCTTAAAGCTTAAGTGGTATTTAAAATTAAAATTCCCTGTTTTATTCTTAAGCTCAATGTCTTCTTTTTTTAAAAAAATCTTTAACATTAAGCCACTTAAATAAAAAATTTAATACTAGTGAAATGGGTAAGTAGAACCACAATCAATTTGATTGTATTTAGCAATATCTGCCACAATGTCAGTTTAGCATACTTCAGAAAGAAAAAGAATGAAAGCTACTAGTTTTCATTTAATTCCCATCCAACACACTTTTATTGAAGGTCAACTACATGCCAGTTTCCAACCCAAGAAAACACGTAAATTTTTTTTATTTTTTTATAGCTTACACAATTTACTTTAATATTTGTGTCACATTTCTAAAATATTATAATACCATATATTTGTGTGCTTTATGAAACACACAAACACATATAAGAATATTTAATATTAAGTGTATTTTATTATCAATATCATCAGCAATATTTTCCAACATTTTTATCAGTTTAGTACTCTATTTACAGTGATATTAAACACATATGTTAAGCACCATATAAATGCCCAAATCTCCATTGAGAATCATCATGTCCTCTTTAAGTTAGTTTATATGGCTATAATGACTCTTAGCACCAAGTTGTTTTTATTTTTTTTTCGGATTTTCTTAGCACTTACATAGACTACAAATAAAAAACTTATGATGTGTAAAAACTATGAAGTCTAGTAGCATTCTTGCTTTGAATTAGCATTCTACTAAAAGATGTGAAAAATAAAAAATATAATAGTAGAAAAATAATAATAGAGAAATACAAGATTGAAACAAATATTTTATTCACTCATTTATATATGTTCAATAAATATCTCAATATCTTCCTACTAATTTAAAATGAACATTTATTTATACCATTAGAATTTATGCAAAATAAGCCGGGCGTGGTGGCGCACGCTTGTAATCCCAGTATTTTGGGAGGCAGAGACCAGAGGATCCTGGTTCACGGCCAGCCTCAGCTCTATCTCTCTCTCTCTCTCTCTCTCTCTCTCCCTGTCTCTGTCTCTCTCTCTGCCTAGTGAGGCCCTCCGCAACTTTGTGAGACCCGGTTTCAAAATAAAGTATAAAAAAATTGGGCCGGGGGTGTAGTGCGGAGGTAGAACACCCCTGGGTTCAATCCCCGGTACCGCAAAAAAAAAAGAATTTATGCAAAATAAATATAAATAACACAAAAAGGAAATAACTTTATTTTCTATGTTCATATGCCTATGTTTATTAACAAAAGAAATCTAACTCATAAATGTTCTGCAACTGTAATCCACAATATAATTATGTAACACCTCCAGCTCTTAATATGCCATGGTTATTCTTTCCTCTTTACTCAGATTACAAAGAGAAGTCTTCTGGCACAAAAAAAGGCCACTTATTTGTGATTGCTGCACAAAATTATGCCCACATAAAACATCAACAGAAAGCAGACTTCCATTCAAATTAAGATTTCATCTTAACAGAACTACCTAACCAAAAATTGTCAAACTTTAAAATTAGTTTTTATATGTTGTATGGTGAAGACAACATAGAATAGTTAACCTTTCACATTTCATTTATGTTTCAACATAAAACTGAAACCTAGGAATTTTCCTGAAAACAATCTCCCAAGACCTCCAAGTTCTGGATCTTATCTATGCTCAGATGTTCACATAAAGAAGTCACTTAGATAAACACTGTGAGTCCACCTCCCTGGAAACTCTACTATCCTGATTATTCCCAGCACCATCCGCCAAGAGATCATGGTGGAAACATTTTATATGTAAGTGTCCAGGATTCACTTTGTTAGGGCAAGGATATTCTATTGAAACCTGTACAACAGAAACCAGGTTAGAGGAACTGGAGAGGCTATGAAACATAAAATAATATTTATTCAAATAGTTAATGTTAAATAGTCTAGAATGATTTCATGGTAGCAGCATAACCCCCAAGTATGTTATAATCCTTTTCCAAATCTCCTTAATTTCTTCATATTCTATATACTCTGTTGCCAAAAAATATATACAAATCTCAAATGGAAAGTATTTAGTTCCATTTAGCTCACTGTTTATGATTTACTATCACCTCAAACTTGTAACTTACCCTGTCATCTCAGATAATGAGTTGTGTTCCTCTGAATTAACTAGCTCTAATGACTTCTGAAAATTTGTAGAGCTTAATTATTTGTCCTTTAGAAAAACAATCCACTATGGAAAAATTTTTAAATTTTGTAAACTTATCTCCATAACTTGCTGACATCAGTTTTTCAAATGATGAATATTGGAGTCAAAATTGTAAATGAAACACCTCTGTTCAAAACAAAATATATGAGTAACGCTGTAATTGATTGATGGTCATTTGCGATCCTGGCTTGATTTTGATTAAATTTCAGAAATCAGCTTTGTAGCAATGATTTCACACTTGGCTAAAAAGCTTTTTCCCCCTCTAAGTTTGGATTGTTAGACTCATACATTATGTATTCCCTTTAATGACCCACATAGCCAAGGGATGGCACTTTAAATTGATGAGGGTTATATATTCATATGTAGAACAAATTAGTTTAGGGACAAATGAAGAATAGATGTGCAGTTGAGCTAGCATGAACTGCTACAATTATAGTGATTATTACAACCACAGTCTAATACCTTCCAGACACCAGCTATCATTAGATGTTCTCTATCGTAAAGGCACAATCCTATCTCTCCTAAGAAAATTATTTCATTACAGGAATATTATTTTTATAAAGCTAGTTCAGATACTGCCTGTATTTTCATGTCAAACCACTATTTTTCAGAATTTAATATTCAGCAGCATAAAATTTGCTTTAAGGCATATCTGGGAATAGAATTCATCTCTTTGAAAGCTTTCGTTGTGCTGTTCTAGAAACTTTGTTTTGAGAAAAACTACTGAATATAATGAACATTTCATTCACAGTTGATACAAATTGCTTTCTCTTTGCCATGTTGCCATATTTCTACCAAGTAACCAAGGTATGGCATGAAATCAAAAATAGAAAAAGATCAAACCATTATTTTAACTAGCTATGAAATGAAATTCTATAGATTTTAAAAATTCAAATTAGAAAATGTTTCTTTTAAAATGTGATATTTAATTATTCGTGAAATTTTAGAATATTATGCTTCATATATTTTTGTGGAGTTTATGGTTTGCTTGAATAAAAATAGATGTATAAATGAAATATTAATCCATCTTCTATTGCAAGTGATTCATGGAGAAAAACCTTGCATTTCAATTTGGAAGTAACAGAAGGATTACAAAGAATTTCTTCACTGGTTAAATTTTCTACAATGCCAAGAAAATAGAAATATCAGAATAGTTCCACTTTTTACACGTAGCCTCTAATTGTATCCAAACTTTGAAAATATAGAGTTAGCTATAAATCACATTTGAAATTTAAAATAACTTAAAATGTTTAAGTCTTTCATATGTAGCAACTAAAATTTAGGAAATAAAAATGTTGCAGGGGATAGTGTTGGTCTTCTAAGACAGAGAACATGTGATCTGAAGGAGTTATGAGGTATTAAAAGCAGGGATTGATAAATTAAATCTTTGCTGGAGCCAACACATTACAATTAACCCCACATGTTGACGTTAGTAGGTTTCCTTTATAAATGCACATGTCTATTAAATATAAATGATGCCAGTTGTGAAATTGGGATCATTCTTTTAACACTGGCTGAGAAAATGGTTGTAAGAATTCACACCTGCAGTGCATCTCTTTAGACTGTATGGTCATTATATTTTTGCTGTTTAACTAAATGTTATTTTCTTATATTCTGCCTTTAACCTTAGTTCTTTTATTGTAATTGTAACGCCTACTTAAATATCTACATTCTTAGGAACACATTTGATCCGGAGTTGGCTGCTTGACATATTATTCCACGACAATTGTGTAGGATTCCATGGAGTGTTAAAATGGTGACTAGTGCCCAAATTAACTGGCCAGCTATACGTAGTGTTCTTTGACTCTATAAACCACTGTTTATTATTGACCTGCCCCTCCTAATCCTCAACCCACTCATACTGATTGATTCTCTGTTTCTCTGCTTATACTCAGTAAACATTGAAAGTGAAATGTAGGCATGAGATGAGCCACTTTTGTCACATTTAATCTTTGTAACAACATAAAACTTGGCTATCTCTAACAGGACTAGTTAATTGTGCTAATGCATAATTATATATATCTGATTCAGATATTCGCAGCACACATGCTAGATCTGTGGCACATAATACTACCTTTTAAGTGTTAAGAAAAATAAAAAATAGTGAGAAAATCCAAAATAAAAAAATCTTTGGTCTGTTACCATAAAAATTTACTAGAATCATGTCAAGATATATCCTCCTAGTTGTTTACTAATGTGTTTTTATCATAGATAACAACAGACTCCATAATAACCTTGTATTCTTTGTTTTGACTTAAATATACTTTCCTTTTCTCATATGGTTTATTATTCTGATTAGTAAAATCAATGCATGCTATTTTGGACAATATTAAAGTCAACAAGATAAATAGTAACCTATCTTCCCATTGATAAAAGAAACTACCTTTGCCTACTTAATATAAAACTGAAAATACAATAGTAAAATTTTAACTTAAGCACCTTTAGACTCTATTTCATACTCAGTGCACATATGCATGACAAGTTTGTAATATTTGTGAAATTTGTGAACGCCATAGTATTTATGTAGACTTCCTTTAATTCTTCAGTATTGCACATAAAGCTGAATGACCATCTTTGTTCATACTATGTCACCCAATCGTATATCCACCCACCCACATCTGGGAATATTCAATTAGCGCAGTTCCTTGTATTTGAAAAAAAATGAACAAACTCAAATAAGTTAGAGGAAAATGTCAAGGTGGTCCTTGGTGCTGTTGGTCAATGTGGGGACACAGGAAATGTCATGGAACCCACAGGTGGGAAGTACACACAGGCTTCCTGAAACAGGAACCTGACCACTAGTCAGTAATCCAAGAGACTCTTCTACTATTGAGAATGCATGTTTTCCCTAATCTCTGTATCACTCTACTCTATTAATCTTCTTACCTCTTCACCTGATTCTTCTGCTTATTCTTTTAAAGTTTAGCCCTGCAAGGATCAATAACCTGCAGTCTGCTTCTTTCCTGTGACTTGCTATGTCTTTGTGTATTTATAGTTCTACAAACTGATAGATGGCCAGTTCATGTGAGACCACAGATATCAGGGTTGGTGGGCCAGCTGACCCTAGTTTTTTCTTAGTACTGTTGTCCACATGTAGTTCAGTCAGTGGTCATCCTGAGATCCTCTCAGCAGGAGGTTATGTACAGAACTGCTTAAGCAAGAAGGCAGGTAGTTAAGGCAGAAAAAGATGAACTCTCTAATGGATTTGGTTAAATGACCCAATGGTGAATGACTCGGCTTTAGATATTTTATGATAATAGAAAAGAAAAAGATAAAGAAATTGCCCTATACCTAATACTATTTAGTTTTCCAAAATATGTTTATTTTTCCACTAACTCTTCTTGCAGTTATTTAGATATTTCTTGACAAATCTTCATGGGAATATATGTGAAAGCAGACATGTTTATTCTGTACTTTGGTGGAATAAGTCATCAAGATTTTAGTTTTTAACATTCATAAAACATCTAACGAGTAAGGAATTCTAAAAAGTGAAGAGTTAACACCAGGGATGAGCCATGTGATTTCTTTCTTGTCAAATTTTTTTGTTTGTTTCTTCCAAAATCTGAAGACCTATGAATTCAGAGCAGAAGGTTAAACTGCCCCATTCTTCCACTATTATGCATGATAAAATACACCAAAACTAACTCTCTAGTAGATCAAATCTGGTATCAAGACTATTCTTTTTTTCTTTGTGGTACTGGGGATTGAACCCAGGGGCATTCTACCTCTGAGCTACACCCCCAGCCCTATTTTTTGTTCTTTATTTTGAAACAGGGTCTCACTAAGTTGCGGAGGGCCTCACTGAGTAGCTGAGGCTGGCTGTGAACCCAGATCCTCCTGTCTCAGCCTCCCAAGTACTGGGATTGCAAGTGTGTGCCACCATGCATGGCAGGACTATTCTTTAATATTATATAAATGTCTATATTGGCATGTGTATCAATATTTTATTTAAAGGCAAAGGGTGGAAGATGAAGGATAAAGCAACAGGATAATCCCCAAACTGCCAAATATTAAAACCCCAGACTTTTGAGTGCTTTCCACTTAGCATAATGCAGGATTTAATGTTTTTTTACTGTACTAAACAAGTTGTTATTTTTTAACATTTTCACAATACAGGGCCAATAGTGATTTGATCAAGCCAGAGTATCTATTATTGCCCTAGATAAAACAAAAACTCCATGTATCTGCCTGTTTCACTGAAATTACTGCATGGCTTATTTTAATTGTTTTTTTAAACTATATTCATTTTCATAGAAAAACCTTTCATTGTCTTTCATACTGACTTGTATTCACCCCAAGTTTACGACAATAGGCATCAACTGAAAGAAAATTGAATACCCTCAAGTTACATTCATGCAAAATGGGCATGGATCTTATAGCTGATTTCACTAACTCAGTCCTTTCTTCCTTACACACTCTCTCAACAGTAATCTCATCATTCCAAGGGCTTTACCTCCAACCTCCAGGCTGATGATGCCCAAATTTACATCTTTCACCCAAATCCTTTTCAACTTTTAGATTTATATATCCAACCACGTGCCTGATTATTGCATTTGGATTATTCAAAGCCATCTCACACTTAAGAAGTTCAAACTAAATCCTTAATTTTCCCCCAAATATTTTCCATACTTAATCTCTTGTCTTTCTCTTCTTAGCAAATGATACCTTCAACCACCCTTTCCCCCAGAGCCTAAAACTTAGGAGTCATTATTAAAGCATCCCTCTTTCCCATCACTAAATCCTATCATTTCTACCTCTAGTGTTTCAGATGAGTGCATTTTCTTAATTTATTTCGCCATCTCCTTATTCCAAGTCAACATTTTTCTTCCATCTAAACCACATCAGCATTTCAGTTGCTTCCTTGCTATCACTCATCCTCCTTCAATCTTCCCAACTATTTAAGAATTTGTAAAGCATGAGTTTATTGCCATTGCAGCATTTTACATCATTTTAAATGTTTTGTGCCATTGGTTCATGTTAATTGTTTAGAATGCACCCAATCATAATACAAATTTGTCAACTAGACTCACAAGGCCCCTCATTATCTGACCCTGACTTCCTCTCTAGGGAAATATTATGTCACTCTCTCTACCTTTCAATGTGTCCACTACACTGGCCTTCTTTTGCAATCTTAGTTAAGCCAGGTTATATTAAAACTAATAGTCATCATATACATGGTTACTTCTACATAGAAGGCTCCTTATCCATTACCTGGATAACTCTTCAATAGCATTATAATCTGTGTGGTAGGAAAAATGATGCCTTAAACCAAGCTACCTTTGCTTTCACTGAGCATATCTCTCTTTGTGATGATCCTGTATCTCTTCTCCATTTGTCTGTAGTTTTTAGGAAAGTGTTGTTATAACTTGATGTCTGCTTTATTGCTGGAACAAAACCCACTGCCTGGTACATAATAATTGCCAAATAAAGTCCTTTTGATTGATGAGTAAGCCTAAAGAACATGTATATTTTGGAGTGTTTTGCAGTACTGAGGATTGAACCCCAGGCCTTGTGCATGAGGCATGTGCTCTACCCCTGAGCTATATACTCACCTCTCCTTGTTCTTTTAAATTTTATTTGGAAGCAAGACCTCACTAAGTTACCCCTGAAGACCTCAAACTTGTGATCCTCCTGCCTGAGCCTCCCAACCAGCTGGGATGACAGGCATGGATCACTGAACAGGGCTTAAGAACATATGTTTTTAAATTAGAGAACAGATGGCTGGGGATGTAGCTCAGTGGTAGAGCACTTACTTGCCTAGCATGCATGAAGCCCAGAATTTTGAGTTCGATTCATAGCAAAAAAATAATAATAAATAAATAAATAAACTAATAAATAAATAGTAGAATTGCATCTAATTAAGAAAATAGATTATTTCTCTTAGGACATAATCTCTGGTGATTAATAATTAAGTGTTAAATAAATGATATTTTAACATAAGTTGTCTAAAAGAAAACATTTTCTTGACTTATTTACATGTTATGGTTCAGTTTCTAGAAAGAAACTCATTTATTTCCAAAAGTAATATGAAACAATTGTAATTTGAAAGAAATTCATGCATATGATTTTTTAGGTTGCACCAGAAATTTATAATTATTTAAAAACAGAAGATTTAAACTATTTAGAAGTTTCTACATTAAAGATTTTCCTGTAGAAATTCATTGATTTGTTTTCCTTTTCATCTTCCAACCAGGCAGCTCTAAGTTTGACATTTTTATTACCCCAGTCGAAAGCCTGGATTTCTTTTGCGAAGCACACCTCACTTTTACAAGTGAAAACCACATTTCATTTTTACAAGTGAAGCATCATGGGCTAAATAGGACATACAAATCTCACAACAAGCTCTTCTTTATTTTCCGGTTGCATTTCCACAAACCTGGATTTCTCATAAAATGAATGTGTTGCATTACTTCAGTTGTGTTCAATTCGGAAAGGGGAGCCTATCTGCTCAGCTTGCTTATGATGTTTTTTTTGGTCTGGGACATTTGCACAGTGTTGGCCACACGTGTCAACATGTTGATGACAGCTGCTCGTGGAAGAGCGGATGCTCTGTGTGCTGCTGTGCCTGGGTATGCTTCTCCACACTCGGTTACTCTGGCTGCACACACCCATGCCCTTGACTCCAGGGAACAGACACAATGGAGACACATGGATGTAGTATAGAGAAAACACTGGCTTCTCAGATCCTGAGGTCTGGTTCTGACTCCAATTTCCTCTTTGACACTGAACAGTTGACTTAATTCTACATTCACTCCCCTCAACTATAAAATATGGAGTTAATCTTAATGGACTCTAATAATATCTCTTTCAATTCTCACTTTCAATTACTCCAATTTTCCATCTTAACTGAAAGAAACAATAACATTATTGAAATACTGTGTTTTATTACATGAAGGTATGCTAGGCACTGAACTGTGTCTAGTTCATACCATAGTGTATTTGGTCCTAAGATTTATTTATATCTTCATCACATATATTTTTGTGACATTATTTTCTTCTTACCTATCAAACATATTTTGTAGGGATGGAGATTTTAAAGCAATGATCCTCCTTCAATGTTTACCTAAACTCATGTGAGTACTTCAGCTATGTATGGAGAGGTAGGGCATATATTTTGTGTTAGTAGCAAAATATGCTCTCAAATTTATTTTAGCATTTCTTCGGTGGATTGATTTAGAGTTGGTTCTTTCTGGGAATTCAGTATCATGGCTTATTGAGTTACCTCAGAGGACTGGCATTTCTGTTTAGAGAATTCCCTTCCTTGATTCTCAGACTTCCTTTATCTTGAGCTGTTACATACCACTCATTACTATCTGTGTTGGTAGCTGTGTCTGCAGATCTGGCAAGAACATTTTTTAAAACCCTTCTTGTTTATTAAGGTTGCCACTCAACTATAATTGTCCTTCTGGAATTTCCAACCTGCCTGTTAGTGATCTTAAACTTCCCAGAGAGTGAACTTTTTCATTAGATCATTAAAGAAAGCATAAAAATACATATAGTATGGTTTGTATAAAACATATAGGAAGGGCTGCTTAAAATTACTACTTTTTATAGTTGAAGTCAATTACCAAACTGAAAAATAGAGACTATATTTTAAGTGGGTTCTGCATAATAAATTTTGATAACTAAAATACATATTCACAGTTAAAATATAGAACAATTGCAAGAAGCCAAGAGAGAAGGCATTGTTTGTATCATTTTTTTCCTTCTGGTGACAAGATATTATAAAAGTTTACCAAGGTTTTGTTTTGTTTCTTTTCTTTCACCCCTGCAACACATAGTGTCCTACTGTGTGTGGATTGTTTAGGGGATATGTATATTATGTTATTTACTTCTCAATGTAACATGAAGGACAACTTAAATAGCCCATACTTTATAAATAGGGAGGAAACCAAAATTATAGTGACAGACCAATAAATTGTGAGACAGTGATTAGTCTGAGCTGATTTACCTAATTCAAAGTTGTTTATTTTTCTCTTTAGAGAGCAGTTTGGATGATTTGGAGAAAAACTTTGGTGAATTTATGGAAAGCCAAAGTTATTAGTTTTAAGGTTTCAAATGTTTAGAATTAACCTAACAGTTAAAGAACTTTCAAATAAAAAGATCTGTTTATGTTAAACTCCCAATTGTCACATTGTGAATAGTTGCTTCTACAGTGAGTCATAAAAGATATTATAGTGTTCTAAGTACTTATAATATACACTGCAAAGTCCTATTGTACTTTTACTTTATTAGCAAGTATATTTTTATAGAAGATAAAAAGATAAATTGTAGTCTTGCCCTAAAAAACTATCAAAACTTTCAAAGTCCAAAGAACAAGATTAATTATACTCAAAGCTAAATTAAATATATTGTATTTACTTTAATCAACTAAGAGAAATATTTGTCATTTTCAAATAAACTTTTCTCTAAAAGCATCATACAGTCCACATTCCTCAGGATAAATGACACCTTTTTTATTATAAAAAGAAGAGGAATTTACAATTTTACAAATCCATAGATTGTACTTCCAAAGTACATTCTGAACAATTTTAGCCATCAATTGAAAACATATTATGTCTTAAGTAAATGAAAAAGGAAAGGGAAAACATAAATTTCAGTTATATAATTTTTTCTCATTCCTATTATGTGTTTTGAAACCCAGCAAATAGCATATTCCTGAGGCAATATGGATTCAGAGCTAATGAATCTGATATTTTCAGATGACAGTGGATAAAGGTTGAACATTTCTATATAAAAGCAGAAAGTATTTATGATGGTTGACTCTATATGCCAAATTCCAGAACTGAAAATTATCAAAGTTTTAACAGCTGATATGGATATTAGAAGGTGGTCCAGGCAGATTAAAGATGGCCACATGTTGTTTAGCCTTCTTCCATCAGGAATTGAAGGTCTGTGTCTCCTCCTCCTCAGTCTGTATAGATGCTGCAATGCCTTTTACCAAGAGACTTCTAGCAGTGATGTACGAGTTTGGAAGACTGGTTCTCAAGAAATCAGAAACATTTTCCATACAATAAGCATTCAATGAATGCTAATAATTAATTTTAGTACTGTTTCTATCACTGTAAATATATGGATTTTTTAAAAAAATGGATGACTCAGCTTATCGTTTTGCTAAACTTTTTTTGATGGGACTTCATCTCATACGTTGTAGTTTTCACTTTTACAAGTTCAATTTGGTCTTTCTTTATCTTTCATGTTTAGACCTAACATGTTTAATCCTCCCACTGTTTTTGAACATGTAGAATGTAGCAATTATAACTGCTTTAATGCTTCTGTCTACCAATTCTATCATCTTTCTCATTTCTGAATCCTGTTTTTGTTTTTATTTTCACTTACTATGAATTATATTTTCCTGCCTTTTTATATGCCTGGTAATATTATATTGGATGGGAAATATTATGAATTTTACTTTACAGGTTCTGAATATTTTGTTATTCCCATAAATATTATTGAGCTATGTTCCTTTATGTGGTTAAGTTACTTAAAAATAACTTGATCCTTTCTTATATTGCTATTAAGTTTTGTTAGGCAGGACTAGAGTGAGTGTCTCTAGGGCTAATTATTGCCTTTGCAAAGCAAGATTCTTCTGAGTATTCTACCAAATTTCCCTTGAATTATGAGATTTTTCCATGCTGGCTGACCAGATCAATAATCAGTCCTAGTCTTTTGTGATCTCCCCAGATTGGTTTTTGCTAATCCTTTTAGGTGGCTCTTTGTCCAGTGATGGGGATTTGCTCGCGCACATGTCCTGATTTCTACTCAGCTGATTACTTGAACAGGTCCCTCAGCAGAGATCCCAAAATCTTCCATGTGCAGCTTTTTTATCTCTGGATCCTGTTCATCTAAATCCTAGACACTAGCCTCCCCAAACTCCCACTTTAATTTCAACTGCTTGTTCTGTATGACTGTAAGCTAGGGGCAAATTATACATTTTTCCCATTCTCTCTCTCAGAAATGACTTATTTTCCTGAAGTCCCATGCCCTAAAAATTATTTCATATATTTAGTTTGGTGTTTTATTTTCTTCAAGGGGAAGATTATGCCTAATCCCTGTTACTTGAGACAGAATTTGGATACTGTTATTACCATGCAAAATTACCATATGTTAAAATTTTCCATAGTGGTTGAAGGTTTATTAATGTATTTAAGTCATTTTTTTACAAATCAGAGAAAATAGCAGATTTACCTTAGAAGCATGGTCCCAGAAACATGATCTGGTCAGAAGACACTTTGCAATTAAGTTAATCCATCTCTCTAGTGCTTTAATTCTTTCTGTGAGAACTCACGTATACACAGTCATTCAATATATGCAATTTACCTCTAGAGACTAGAGAAACATTTCTCCAGAGGAAGTTAATTTGCTTTTAGTAGAACCATGTTGCCATAGAACTTTTTCTTTATTGTACAGTGAAATCTGTATTTCTTTGTTCTTTTATCCATTACCTAGTGGGACTTAGAATAAAATGCAATATAACTGTTCCAGTACATGATGGCACTTCAAATTTTTGAAACTAGATTTTATTTTCCCATACTTGTGTCTCCTTTTAGCTAACTTTTATTTTCCTACATGTTTTTCATTATCTATGCTCACTATTAGTTACTGAACCTCTGAACTTTCTTACAGGATAGTTCCCTTTTATTTTTTGTATTATATTCTTATGATTTCCTTTACTGTAAGACTAGTGATGGTCAGCTCAGTTTCAAATTATCTGACAGCTTCTATATTTAGCCCTTACCATTATATAATAATTTAGCTCAATATTAAATTTTAAGAGAAATCCTCGCTTCATTATTCATGATGAAAAGTATTATAGACAGTATAATTTTCATTCTTGGTAGATAATCTATCACTTCTCTTTGGCAACTATACTATTCTGCAGTTTGACTTTGGTTATCTTCACATGTGAATGTTATTTTTCCTTTTTTTGGCTTGAGATTTTTGTTTGTTTCATGCATTTGAAAATTCATGACTTCATCAAATCTAGAATTTTTTAATCTAGCCTTTTTCTCACTATTTTTCTGACATTCTATTAAAATATATGCTAGAACTTCTCCCCTCTTTACCTGAATCATTCATATTTTCTAACTTTTTGTCTCTCTGTACTATATGGTAAGCAATTCCAAATCGTCTAAATCCTGACCTCACTTTTCAGTTATATTTAATCTGTTGTTTAACCCCTCCATTGAGGATTTAACGAAGATAATTTGAATTATCATGTCTACATCTCTTCTTCTTTGAGGGTATGTTTCTTATTATACTCCTCTAAATATTATAAATGTTAGATAACTCTAATATTCAAACTCCCTGAGGAGTCAACTGTTTTTTGCTGTATTCACTACTTACATTTGCTTATGTCTCCTCATGTTGATTTCAATTTGAACTAATAAGAATTCTATGAGCCCTAGGTCGAGGGTGAGTTTTTCTAGAAAATTCCATTTGTTTTTCAGCCTCATATACACAACACATGCCAACAATGAAGACAACTTTAGGTTCATTTTATTAACTTAGATTTTCCCAAATTAAGCCAGGAGGGTAAATTTAAACTCTAAACTAGGGAGAGGTCAGGAATTCTCAGAAAGCCTTTATTTTATTTATTTATTTATTTATTTATTTATTTTTTGCAGTACCGGGGATTGAACCCAGGGGCCTTCTACCTCCGCGCTACGCCCCCGGCCCTATTTTTTATACTTTATTTTGAAACTGGGTTTCACGAAGTTGTGGAGGGTCTCACGAGAGAGAGAGAGAGAGAGAGAGACAGGGAGGGAGAGAGAGAGAGAGAGAGAGAGAGAGAGAATGCTTGCGGGCGCGTGTGCGCATGCACAAGCTGAGGTAGGCCGAGAACCCGGATCCTCCGGTCTCCGCCTCCCAAAGTACTGGGATTACAAGTGTGCGACACTACGCCCAGCTCCTTTATTTTTTTTTTAATCCAGAATTTAGGGCAAGTCTGACAGGCTTCCCACCTATTTCCAATTGCTCATAGGTTTGCTTTGTACATTTTTCATTGAGTTTGTAGTTTTCCAGGAATCTAGACTTTAATATTTTACCCTGTGGGATCCAGCACTGCCTCTTGTCCCCAAGATGGTTATTTAAACGTGACACTTTAATATTCTGAGATGGTCAAACATTCACAAGGCAGCTCTAATGCCTACAGATACATTATTAATTGACTTTCTTGCTACCACTTTGTTTTTGGTCTTTGAGGACTTCCCTTGCTATCTTCCCTTTCATTAACTCTGGTATATATTCGATAGAGCTTTTTTTTTTTTTTTTTTTTTTTTGCGGTACCGGGGATTGAACACAGGGGCGTTCTACCTCCGCGCTACGCCCCTGGCCCTATTTTTTATACTTTATTTTGAAACCGGGTCTCACGAAGTTGCGGAGGGCCTCACTAAGGAGAGAGGGAGAGAGAGACAGAGAGAGACAGAGACAGAGAGAGCTGAGGCTGGCCGCAAACCCGGATCCTCCGGTCTCTGCCTCCCAAAGTACTGGGAAGCTCTGGTATATATTCAAAATAATGATTCCATTGTTTAGTAATTATTTCCAAGTTTTTGTAATGGGAATATTTTCTAGGTTTACTAATCCAAAGTATAGGCCTATCTTCCATAATATCTTCCAAGTTCTTTGGAAACTGTGACAAAGGTTAAGAAGTACTGTGTGGGATTTCACTGAGAATTTTGTGTTCTTTGCTAATAATTAAAAATCTTAAATATAGCCGGGCATGGTGGCGCATGCTTGTAATCCCAGTACTTTGGGAGGCGGAGACCTGAGGATCCGGGTTTGCGGCCAGCCTCAGCTCTCTCTTTCTCTCTCTCTCTTTCCCTGTCTCTCTCTCTCTCTCTCTCCCTATCTCTCTCTCTCTACCTAGTGAGGCCCTCCGCAACTTTGTGAGACCCGGTTTCAAAATAAAGTATAAAAAATAGGGCCGGGGGTGTAGCACGGAGGTAGAACTCCCCTGGGTTCAATCCCCGGTACCACAAAAAAAAAAAAAACCTTAAATATGTGTATTCTACCAGTTTTCAATTCATTTGATTATCTTTATGTCCAGCTCCTATTTCTTCATCTTGTCCCCAAGTATAACAAACAGGCTACTGATAGTGCACTCACGGTGTGTAGAGTCAGAATTCTTTCAGTTCCAATGATGGATGCCTAAATCAAACTATATCGAGCCAGAAGTTGAACTGGATGATGTACTTGAGAAGTTCAGCACTTAGAATAGCAGACTCCAGGCGGGCTCATGCTGTCACCAGAGTCCTCTTCATGTCTCAGGGCTCCTTTCCTCATGTTGAATTTAGTCTTCTCTAAGAAGTGGTAAAATGGAAAAAAACTTCCTCCTGCAAATCTGGCACCTTGACTAAAGTAGATTGTTGTAGTTAGCATCTGGAATATCCCCCAAAGGCCCCTGTGTTCAAGGCTTGGTCCTCAGCTTGGCACTAGGTGAAAGTGTGGAAAAACTTCAGAGGTGGTGGGCCTCGTGGGAGGTTTCAGGTCCCTGGGAGCCTGGCCTCAAAGGGGATTATGGGAAACTTGTCTCTTCTTTACCTTTTTTATGTCCCAGTCATGAGGTGAGTAGTGTGTTCCACTGCCTGTTCCTGCCATGATGTGCTATCCTCCCACAAGAGCCTAAAGGCAATAGGTATGCCACCTTAAGGGCTGGAACTTCCAAAATAAACCTTTGGACAGTGAGCCAAAATAAACCTTTCCTCTTTGTAAGTTGATCTATCTCAGGCATTTGTTGTAGTAATAGAAACAAATCCGACTAATACAGAGATCTTCTCTTTTCTAGTAATTTCCAGTGGAGGAGAATCACATATGTTACTCTAATTTGTTTGAATAAAATGCCTTTCTTTTAATCCAGAATGCCAGGTCTCCCCTTTCAAAATGATGTCAATTAAGAATAGAAGCAGGGTAGTCTCCCAGTAGAACTGAGTCCATTACCACAATGAGGAACACAAAGAAACCAATAAATAAATAAAAGTAAATAAATACATACATACATAATTCTCATTGATTACGTGCCTCAGTTATCTTAAAACACTGAAAGAGATTATTCTTTTTTTTTTTTTTTTTTTCGGTACCGGGGATTGAACCCAGGGGCATTCTACCTCCGCGCTACACTCCCGGCCCTATTTTTTATACTTTATTTTGAAACCGGGTCTCACGAAGTTGCGGAGGGCCTCACTAAGGAGAGAGAGAGAGAGAGAGAGAGAGAGAGACAGGGAGAGAGAGAGAGAGAGAGAGAGAGAGACAGGGAGAGAGAAAGAGAGAGAGAGAGAGCAAGCGTGTGCCACACGCCTGGCTGAAAGAGATTATTCAGAAACCACTTCTTAGTGAATCATATACCTGAGGCTTAATAATCACTGCCTTCCTAATAAATTTATAAACCATCTCTTTATGAATAGCTGAACCTATTTTCTCTTACTTTATAATATTAGAATTACATATTTTTAGCATCTCTTTTTTGTCATGAGTTCTCCAAGATTCCTCAGAATGGTTTGGTGATCAATTTTTTAATATTCTGAGCTACAATTGCAGATACTAGAGTATAGAAAGAATTCAGACTAATTGGTGCTGTTTATAATTTTCTACCTTTGGATAAATTAAAACCTCTACTCTTGGCTATGTGTACATATGTGAAAATACCAATGTCAATCTCAGTACTCTGTACGGGGAAGGGGGGAGATGGGGAGGCAGCAAGGGGGCACCAAGTGCTGTGTGCATGTATGTCACTCTCAACATGATTTCCATTATGATGTGAGACTGTAGTGCACCAATAAAAATATATAAAAAATCTCTTATATCAGTATTTGTTCTACAGTCCTCAGTTTGAAGAGTGTTATTTGACAGAAGTAAGAAAGCTGTAATTTGAGGAATCCCCCATTCTTTCCATCAATAGAACTCTTTACTAAGGAGGACAAAATTTCTCCTGATTCCCTTTGTTCCCGACCAGAATGGAGTCAGTCTTTATGCTGCCTTGTCCCTTTGTGTACCCATGTGAGTAACACACTTACATGTGAAACTTATTATCAAGGACAGTTATTATCATTCTAAAGCTATCCATGATGAAAGATGTGTTATTATTATTTTTCCAGTCTATCATGGCTTTTGTAAAATAAAATTAATGAATTAATGGAAAATTCATTACATATGGGAATCAAAAACATTTCTATAGCTATGAAGGTTTCTAAGCACTCTCAGTATCCATATTCATCTCATCATGGCGATGGTCCATGGGCCACACTTTGAGCAGCAATGATCTGAGATAAGATATGCATCTGACTACACCAACTAACCCCTCTTTGGTTATAATAAATTACCTTTTTGTTGTCACTTTCTCAAGGGTATGACTTTACTGTGAATGTAGATACATTTTGTTACCACTTTCACAATAGACTTGTCACCAAGGTAATACAAGTCAAGAACTTAGCTTTCACAGATATCCAGAAAGTTAAAACCACCATCATCACTACATGTGGCTTCAGTTTTTTGTTGTGATCTAAATCTGAAATGCAAAACCCATTTCTCTCTCACTTTAAGGCTAGCTCTTACAACATGGTTTCTCTTTCCAGTGCATTTCCACCCACAATTGTGGACTAACATTCTATTTATATTGCCTTCCATCCTAACAGATCCTTATTTATTATAAAGTGGTACAACCTTCAAACATCTCATTCCAGTCTTAAGGTTCATTCGGCATAATCTTGAGGATATATTTGAAGTCAAATTTACTTCCCTATATTATAGATATCACCTTGCTGTAAAGGTAAATATAGCAAAAGTGAACTTGAAGTTATGTATGTATATATGTGTTTATGCATGGGCTTATAAAAATAAGAAAGACTTATAGAAAGATGAATAAACAGAGGCAAAATATTGTTTTTAATTCTTTGCTTTTTGAAGTGACATTTTAAAAAATTTTATATCATCATCTTTGCTGTAGGAAACAGTCAGCATGATAACAGCAAGCATGTACTACATAAGTGTGCTGTTTTCTTTGTTCTTCCCTGATTAAAATTTTTCTTAGTAAAAACAATAGCCCCTTAAAAATACAGCCTTCTACCCTTCTATGAGAGTTGAGCCTTTCTTACACTAATATAAACCATGCTCCAAAATTCTCTCCATTCTCACAGTTAACAAAATCAACTGCTATACCTTCAGATCTTTTTCCTGTTTCCAAGGTCCTGATAGTATGTGTGTGTATATATATATCATGAAACACTCAAGGTCTCCAGTTATCTCATCAAGTTTCCAGTGGCTGAAGTTCTCCAACTTTTTTTTGCAGGATGCAGAATATACTTTTCAGTACATATGGTTTATGATTGCATATCTTTAGTAAATTATATCCAGTAGTTTATTTTGGCAAGTAGTGTCTCCCTCAGAATCAGAAAGCCAATAGCATGTGAGGTGGATTACTTTCAGCAAAGCCTCCATCCCCTAATAGACATATTGTCTGGAAACCTGGATGTTTTCATTGACCATGTCTACTAATATTTTTAAGTCAACTGATGCAATAATTGTCATTGTACATAAATACTCTGCATCAGTGCATGGGAAACTCCTGTGTTGTTGGCCACTTTATATCTAACCAGTGAAATAACTTTCTACAGTCATGTAAGGATCACATGTCCAATGATTTTTCTCATTTATGTCTTTAGTATATATGTGTGCTAATGCATATATTTATGTATAAAGCTTTCAATAGTTATATTTCTAATAATAGCTAATGATACAATCCAGACACTACATTTGTTTTTCTCTCCCAGCATCCTCAGCAGGGAGAATTTTAATTAAACCGAATTTTCAGATTCTGTTTTAATTGTGCAGATGTTAATTTTTATTTAATAACTAAAATTTACACTCATTACATAAACCTCTGTCAAATAGTTCTTAGTAATTCTGGTATGTTAATGCCATCAAAACCAGAAACTTTTGACAGTAATCATCACAAAAACTGGAAAAATTTATCATCCCATACCATTCTGACAAAAATCCTGACAATGTATTAATGCTGGAATTTTAATGAATTTTAGATAGAAAATCAAATATAAATGTTACCCAGACTTTTGAAAGTTGATTCTGAATTAGATGCCTATGTTGGTTCTATAATTTGGCTATTGTGAATTATGCTGCTATGTACATGGATATGAGTGTATCGCTACTGACTTGAATTCTTTTAGAAAGATACCAAGGGGTGGTTGTATCCATCAGCATTTTCACAGCCATAGTGTAAGTATCTGACCACATAATTTAGAGAAAAAAAAACGTTTATTTTCTTACGTTTTCGGGCTCAGTCCATGTGAGGCTGGGGACTGTGGATCTCAAGACATGGTGATGGGAGGCAGAGGGAGAGCTCACGGGTTGTGCTGTTTACATCATGGAGGCTGGGGGAGAGAGAGAGAGAGAGAGAGAGAGAGAGAGAGAGAGAGAGAAAAGGAACCCTTTATATAATCTCCAAGGCCACACCCATAGGGACCCACCTCCAGCCACACCCTACCAGCCTACCAGGTACCACCCAGGTAAATCCACTACAATGGATTTATCCACTTCTGGGATTAAAATCCTCATGACTCAATTACATCAGCTTCAAACATTAAATGAGCTCTTTAGGGGACATTTTATATCTAACTATAACAGTGGTATAGCTAGGTCATATAGTGGTTACATTCCTAATCTTTTGAGGAAGAGTGTACTAATTTAATGAATTAGAATCTCTGAAACCTTGAAAAAACGCATCTTACTATACTAGACAAGTTTGAAGCTGCTAACTTTAGCGGTCTGCTGCTTGCGAATGCCACCCATGTAGAAGGTCACAGAACTTTTCATAAGCGTGTACTTTAGTTAGAAACAAAAAGATCTAATCTTTGCCATCAAGGAAACTTGCTGCAATCTAATTGCTTATAATAAGCCACACATATACATAAAGAGTTTACTCAAGGAATGAGTCTGTTCAGAGATGACAAGAAAAGGGCAAAATATGCCAATACTCGTATGGCAGAACTAGAAACTTTGAATGAAAGCAGGACTTGAGGACACTGAACTTGAACTTAATTTTATCCTGAATGACAAGGATCAGACCTAAGAAGCTGCAAATCCATTTTATGTACTCAAGGACCCCAACATCTTGCTGGTATTCATGTAATTCAATATACTTCCAATTCAGGATGCACTCTCCCCTAATAGAATGTCAAATTTCACTTTAGCAATGAACTTTTACAACAAAATGCTCTTTTCAATCTATATTTCTGGTTAGGTGAGTCCAAGATATAGCAAACATCATTTTGTATTATGTTTGATAGGGAATATGTTTAGCTGTGAAAAGAGACAGTTCTTGGAATTTTTGTGCACACACACATGCACACACAACTTAGTTTCAGTGGGTCAATATAAAAGACCATAGGCTCCTTTTCCCCTTTTTAAAATTGTGTGTGTGTGTGTGTGTGTGTGTGTGTGTGTGTGTATACCTGCATGCATTCATGTGCATTACATGTGTTGTTACCGTTTTACATTTAAAGACTGGCAGCTTCCTTTTCACCAGAGTGTGTACTCAAGTACACACATCTTCTAGAGGGAATTTTTAAATGCCATGTAGCTGTAGCCTTAACCTTGACTGTCTTTCATTCTCAAATATCTATTCAGTTACATGTGCTGAGTGACTTACAACAAAGAGAGAAAATTCAGTGACTTGACATTTACAGGTCCCAACTGATTCGTTTATTTATTCAGCAGAGTAAATATTTAGGCAGCAGAATTAAATTGGAAAATGTTTACCACGTTTGAAACCACCTTCCTTTCGATATATAAAACATAAACCCAGAAGCCTAGGCATAGGGAAATTTACCTACCAATGACACCTACACAGAAGGACACATTTAAATGTCCTGATAGGTTCTCTTCAGCCACTAGTTTGTTTTAAAAATTCCTGCCAATCTTTTAGTACAGTGTTCTTGAAATAACACCTAATTACTCATTGTGATTACTCTTTATTAATCGTTTTGTATAATGTTATAATGCATGCAGGCCTCTAAATATATTTTCTGACTGTGTTTCAGCCCCATGATCTGGTCTTCATGCCTCACTTAAATATGACATGCATTTCTTTCATCACTTTTAACACCAAGTCTATGTCTACACACTTGGGGGTAGATTAGCTCAAAAACTTTATGACTAACCTGAAGGCAGACTCTAAAAAAAACAATGTCTCAGCACAAAAATGTGATAAAAGTGAACAGTCTGGTGGCTCTTGCTTATAACAACATAGTATAATATGCTACCTACATACAGAATTATCATCCAAAATAAATTTTCCAGTGTTTCTCAGAATGATTTTATTGTCATGGGAGAAGGCACAAAATTATGTAAGTGACCTTTGGAGTCTGACAAGATATGGATAGCACATTATCATGATGAAAAGCATAATTACAAGCTTAGACTTTACATCAAAGTCAGGAAGCATATAATCCTAATTTTCATGGATACATTCAAAATCTCTATATATAAAGCAAAATTTACTTTTAAATAAATTTACTTATTTATATATAAAGCAAAATTTTAATCATTTTAAAGTGTAGAATTCAATGGCATCATTTACATTCTCAATATTGTTCAACCATAACCTGTTTCCAAATCTTTTCTTAACCTCATACAGAAAGTCTACACCCATTAAACAATAACTCTCCCATTTCTATCCTCCTTGAAGCTCTTTATAAACTCTAATATACTTCCTATCTCTGTGAATTTGAGTACTCTAAAAACTTCGTATAAATGTTACCATAAAATATCTGTTGCTTTGTATATGGATTATTTAAGATGTTTTCAGGGTTCAACCGTATTGTACCATGAACCAAAACTTCATAACTGTAGTCTTCCCTTATCAACAGTTTTGCTTTCTGCATTTTCAACTGAGGTTTGAAAATATTAAATGGAAAATTTCAGAAGTATTCAGTGCCTAAGTTACAAATTGCATGTTGTCCTGAGTAGTGTGATGAAATTCCACTCTGTCCCACATAGGATGTGAATCTTCCCTTCATCCTGGGACTCTACACTATATATCCTACTTGCCTGTGAGTCCCTTAGCAGCTATCTTGGATATCAAACCAACAGTCACCTTATCACAGTGCTTGTGTTCAATTTAGCTTTACTTAATAACAACCCCAAAGCATAAAAGTAGTGATGCTGGCAATTTGGAGATACCAAAGAGAAGCGGAAAAGTGCTTCATTTAAGAAAATAGCTGAGCCAGGTGTGGTGGCGCACGCTTGTAATCCCAGTACTTTGGGAGGCAGAGACGTGAGGATTCGGGTTCGCGGCCAGCCTCAGCTCTCTCGCTCTCTCTCTCTCTCTCTCTCTCTCTCTCTACCTAGTGAGACCCTCCGCAACTTCGTGAGACCCGGTTTCAAAGTAAAGTATAAAAATAGGGCCGGGGGTGTGGCGCAGAGGTAGAACGCCCCTGTGTTCAATCCCTGGTACCGCAAAAAAAAAAAAAAGAAAATAGCTGAAACAACAATAAAATATTTTGATAAAAAGAAAAATCACATTCATACAATTTCATTATAGTAAATTGTTATAACTATTCGATTTTACTATTAGTTATTTGTGCTGTTATTCTCTTACAGTGCCTACTTTATAAAGTTTAACTTATAAATAGGTATGCAATTATAGGAAAAATCATAGTATACATAGGGCTTAGTACTATCCACACTTACCAGTGTTTCACTACCACACTCTGGCTAAATAATATCCCATTGTATGCATATATAACATTTCATTTATTCATTTATTGTGCAGTTTCTGCCTTTGGGCTGTTGTGAATAATGCTGCAATGGATATGCAAATACCTGCTTGAATCCTTCTTTTCTAGGTATATACCTAGAAGTGAAATGGTTGAGTCTATGCTGAGTTTTTTAGGACCCACCAAGCTTCTGTCCGTAGTGTGTGGCCCTATCAATTTTACATTCCCAGGAAAGTTCCCATTTCTCTAATCCTCAACAAAAATGTTATTTCCTGTTTATTATTACAGTCTTCCTAACAGGTAGAACGTGGTTTTGGATTATGGTTTGGATTTGCATTTCCCCAGTTACCGATGATGCTGAGCATTTTTTTTCCATGTACTTACTGACCAACATTCAGGAATAGTTGATGCATCAAAATCTGACAGTTGTATTCTGATGCCCTTATTAATCTAACATGACAATATTTTTATGTTAGCCTGCAATAGTAGAATACAAAATAGGTTGATAAAATATACATACTTCCATCTTAAATATACTTTTTAAAATGTCTTCCACTGAATGAAACGTGGCCTTAACCTGAGAAAATGATATACATTTCAGACAGAAATTTTAGACTCATACATGAACAAAAATAAACAACCCTTTCTGATATATTTTCTATGCTTTCTGCTCTCAGACTCACATGTTCAACAGTCAACAGTAATCATCATGAAAATCACAGGAATTTGATTTGTGAGCTGCTTATTCCCTGCAGATATTAATGTGCCATTTAAGATAAAAAGTAAATGGAGAGATTAAATGTACATTTAGTATTTATTTAATAATGAGATTTTAATTGCCTTTACATTAGAATATGTTAATGAGTCAATTACTCTGGTGCCTCAACATTGCACACACATTGGAATTTTCCATGAGGAACCATACAGGCCTGTGAGATTATTGCTGAAAACAATGAAACGTAGAGCCAGAGATGGAGATAGATATATGAGGTCCTGCTATGCACCAGGTCATCGTTTCCCAAACGTACCTCAAAATTACCAGGTGGAGCACTTGTTCAAAATACAGACTCCATGGCCCAAACCCCAGAACCACTAAATCAAAATCCCTTGAAGAGTATTTGCTTTTCTATTAAGCACAATATGAGATTCTTATGAAGAGTTTGGAAAAACAAGGAGAGTTATGAGCTGCTTGTCTAAGCTAATCTAATAACTAATATGTATATAATTTTCATGTCACAGATTTAAAAACAGGCTCCAAAGGATTAACTGTCATTGCCCTGAAAATAGAATCTAGGCCTTTACTTCAAATCTCATATTTGAGCACATTCATCTTTTATTAACATTTCAATACTTACATTTATTTCAGTTGTCAATTATTTTATGAGATACAGATAAGCTATTTGATTTTATTTTAATATACTTTTATTGGTGCATTATAATTACATATCATAATGAGGTTCAGAGTGATAGAAACATACATGCGCACAGCACTTGGTGTGTTTCCCACTGGATCTCCCTCCTGCCTCCCCCTCCTCATACATGTTATTAAGATTGATGTTGATAATTTCATATATGTACGTAGCATTATTTGAATTGTTTCCGTCATCAAGTCCCCTTCCCCCCACACCTCCCTCCCTTAATTCTTTTCCACTATTTTACTGGAATGTGTTTGCATTTATCTGAAGTCTCTTTTGTTTCCCAATTTCTCTCTAACTTCCACATATGAAAGAAAACATACAACCCTTCATTTTCTCAGACTGGCTAATTTTACTTAGCATAATATTCTCTAGTTCTATACATTTTCTTTTTTTTTAACTTTTTATGTTCATTTATTGGTGCATTGTAAATTGTAATTATACATTTTGATATATGTCAGGGTATGAACATCATACATGCACACATTGCACATTTAGCCCTCCCTGCAATCCCACCCTATTCCCTCCCCCTTCCCTCCCTTTTGTGCTCCAGACAAACCTATAAGACTCTATACATTTTCTTGCACATTACATAATTTTGCTCTTTATGGCTGAGTAAAATCCATTCTAATATCTAAATTTAAATGTGCCATCTCTGGAAAATATTCATATTTTTATGCAGAAACTACTGACATGTTTCAGTCTGTTACTGTGAGGTGTATTTTCTTTTTTTTTACTTCCAGTACTAGAAATTAAAATTTGTTTCTAGTAGAAATATAGCTATAACCTACCTGTATTGTGGTTCTCATTTGTTTATTATACCCATTTTGCCTGCAATGTTCTCTTGTTTACAAAAGAAGTGTCAATGAAGTTCCGTTACATATTCTTTGCCTCTGGCTCCCAGTCTCTGCCAACGTTTTATCTACATTATTTTTCCAAACTTAAAGTCAATTAGACAATAATAAGTGTTACATATTTTACTAGGACTTTAAATATTTCTGTAATTACACTATAATAATTCTGTATTTATTTGTTTGTTTATTTATTTTGGCACTGGGGATTGAACCCAAGGGCATTCTACCTCTTAGCTACAACCCCAGCCCTATTTTTTATTCTTTATTTTGAAACACGGTCTCGCTAAGTTGCGGAGGGCGTCACTAAGTAGCTGAGGCTGGCCACAAACCTGTGATCCTCCTGTCTAAGCCTCCCAAGTACTGGGATTATAAACGTGTGCCACCATGCCCAGCTATAATTTTGTATTTAGATTGACACTACCTGTGAGTTTTTTCCAACTAATCCCCAAAGAATTGAACGTTATTAATGTCTGTTGGTCTTTTCTGCTTCTGATAGAATAACTGTTTTGTTTCAAAAAGTAGTGAAATTTAACTCTAAATGAACTTGAATGAGCCTGAGGATATTCTGTTCATGACCAGATTAGATGGCACAGGACTATTTATGTGCGAATTTTCAAAAGGCCAAGAAACCCAAAGGAAGGAATTCCTTCTCCTTTTTATATCCTCACCCTCTTTCCTTTTTTAACTTCCTAAACTCTTCCTTCAAATGTAGATTGCTGGGTGAAATTGACCCTTAGAATAGGAGAAAAAAAAGCCATACATGGTGGCACAGGATTGTAATCTCAGCACTTGGGAGGTTGAGACAGGAGGATCGCAGGTTGGTTGGAAGCCTCAGCAACTTAATGAGGCCCTCTGCAATTTAAGGAGATCCTGTTTCCAAATGAAAAAAAAAATAGGGCCAGGGGGTGTAGCTTGGAGGTACAATGTCCCTGGGTTCAATCCTCAGCACAACCCCCTCCCCAAAAAGAAAATGAAAACAAAAGAAGAGTATTACCTACTTCATTGCAGTAAAATATACATTCCACCCTTAGAGCTGCCTTGTCTAGTGTTGCCACGTTTCATGCTAAGGTCTAGAGACTTATGAATCTAATTTGTCTTCTCAGCCCTGTCCATCTGTTGAACAAATGAAAGGAGGTGACCCGAGGTCCTGAATTATAGTGTTTTCCAAGTATTTACCTCCTCCTCCTCCCATATTGAAATAAATTCAACTTTCCAGAAAGCAAACAAAGTAATCTCTGTTTAGAATAGAGTTTGTGACTTTTACCTGTCTCTGCTTCCACCCTCATTCAAGTTTAGGCATCCAATGGCACTGTGTCTGTAATCCCAACCAAAATGGGCCGAATTGGGCTCTAGTAGCTGAATCTGTAGTGCTGCACACCCGCTTCATGTCACTAGCAGGCAGAGTAAATCCGCTTGTGAAATCCCAACTGTTTCAGAGATATTTTAAGTCAGGCATGTTTTGCCACAACTTTCTGAAGTTGTATTTTACCAGGGCCCTAACATGAGCCAATTGCCAAACTGTAACTAGGGCATTTGGAATGATTTTTAAAGCTATGTGTTCAGTGTAGTGCCGGTTCACATTACAACAGAGTGTGCAGGTTTTGTCCACATGGCTAGTCACATGATGAAGCTAAAATACAAAGCCAACATAAGAGGCAAAAACAAAATCCTTTTTGTGCATCATGCATTCACATATGTTTTCCAGAAACAGGCTTAGCTTTTTACCACCTTTTCAATTATTGGCATAATTGATATTCTCCTTCCCTTTAATACAATTCCTTCTCCACCTCTTCTCCTAGGTCAGACTTTTCCAGTTATCTCCATAGCAACGTTCACATCTAATAGGAAGATACATCTTCGGAATGGCTAGCAATACAACATTAACTGCTAGAACACAACATTTTTCATGTTGGAAACATCTGGAATTCACAACCAGCCAAGATGTATAAAAATGTCTTTGGTTCTTTAATAGTCACCCAAGGCTGAGCTTGCTTGCTTTATTAGAATTCATTTACAAACAACTCTTATTAACTAGCTATGTAGCATAATAAAACTAAGCTTTATTTCAACATCAAAAAAAAGTTTAATTTACAAGTGAAGTTTCTGATAAAGGCTCAAGTCATCCTTTGTGGAAGAGAGTTTACGGTAGATTTGGGCCATATTACCAACCTATTACCAGTGCGCTAATACCTCTATTTACGGGCTGATTATGTCCTCTGGCAAAATTCGGAATTGTCTACTACTCTGGCGCAAACTAATCAGTTTTCAAAATTACTTATTGATCTCAGACCCATTGTAGAGGATCAATTTAGTGGCTGGTTCATTGAGTACTGAAGTGACACCGTTTGTGTGAGTTGCAGAGTAGTCAGTGCAAATATAGTATTCAAAGACAGTGCTTAAAGGTAGCTTTCTATTGAAGGGCATTTATTGATGGACGTGTTCTGGGATGCTAAGTTGCTCTCATTAGTGATAAATGATGCAGGTACAGCCCAGCCAATCACATGAACTTAGGCTTTTTGTAAGCCTAAGACATTTGTTAAACATATCCCGGAAATATAAATAAGTAGTGGGTTGTAACTTAATTAAAAATCCCTAAGGAAAATATGTTCCTCTGTTTATTCAAACTTAATTTTTTTCTTTGAATTTACATGAAGGTGACAAGAGAGAATTCTTACCTTACATGTGTAAAGTGATTCTTTGCTGATAAGCACATGACGGAAATGCTAGAAAAAGTCAACCAGAAATTAGGAGTTTAAAATACTTCAAGGGGCTGCCAGTCTAGCACAGTGTTGAGTAGCGGGACACCCTGGGTTGGAGCCCCAGCACTGCAAAACTTGCAAATAAAAAAGCACAACAATGTTTTTTTGCATTTCTCATAATCTACCCATTTTTTGTCTCACTGACTTGTATATATTTCTTTTTAAAATAATATCTTCATGGTTAGGTTTTATACTTTCAGGAAGTGTTAGGGACAATTGAAAACTGACATTTTCGGAGTATTTCAGAGAAACAAAATGAAAAATTATGCCACTTAGCTACCTATATAGATAAAATTATTCAAAATTTTTCCTTGATTTTTCTGATCAACTTGACATCCAGAGGAAAAACAATCTCAAAGGTTAAAATGCAAAACAGTCACACAAAACTTCAGATAAAATTTGCTTCTGTTTAGCTATAATTTGTGTGTGTGTGTGTGTGTGTGTGTGTGTGTGTGTGAGAGATACTGGTGATTGAACTTAGGGGTGTTCCACCTCTGAGCTACACCCCCAGCTATATTTTATTATATATATATATATATATATAATATTTATATATTTTATTTTATTTTGAAGCTATAGTTGTTTTTAAATGTATATTCCACATAGACAAGGTAAAAATTGATACTCACACAGTACACATGGTGACCACAGCTCAATATTGAGAAAAACTTAAATGTAACTATAAAGATATGTTGTATTAATATTTCTTTTTGTTGTGAGTTATTAGTCATTTTCTAATCACCACAACTTTCAAGAATATAGTGATCTCTTTTTGTTCTCTCAAGCCCTTTACAAATGTGTGTGTATTTTAAAATACACATAATGTAATTTAAATATAACCATCAATAATTATTGTATTTTAAAATACATTTAAATTATTCCACATTATTTGCCATTTTTAAAGTCTCTAGTTCAAGAAGAGAAATTATTGTAAATGATAAAAAAGACATTTTAACATATACTCAGAGGTAAAACCTCATATCAAACCAAAGTCAACCTAATATAGTGTTCCTGTGAATTAATGAACAGCTAAGGTGTAAAAGTGACACAAACCTGTTGGTTTATCGATTGTCACAGAATTCCATAATTTAAGGAATCTACTTACTTTCATTATATTTACATTTAATACCTAAAAATGTAGCACTATGTATATTGTGAAAATACAAAACAACAGCATAATACTAAAAGTGAAGAAAGTTACCTGAGGAAAAATTAAGTATTATAAACTTGTTCCTACCTTCATATTATTAATATCAAAATTTCTTCTATATGATAAAATATATATCCCTGTAAGACCACAGTAGTTTCTCTAAAATAGCAATGCAAGCATCCAATGGTAATTTGCATGTGAACTGGTTTATGTCATTGGCACTGGGTATGGTTAACAAATCTAGGAACTCTTAGTAAAATTCTAAATTTGGGCCAAAGTTGGGGCTCATGTTCAGTCCCATAATTTCTTTGGGCTGTGTTTTTTTAATCCTGGCAATCATCCACATCTTTTCTGAGGTTTGTTGAAAGACACAGACCCCATTGAATCAGAATTTTCATGGATAATTATAAACCTTTATATTTTATAAGCTAATATACCACAGAGAAAATAACCACTAACACTCAAAGGAAATGTTTTATTTATTTATTTATTCATTTATACATTCATTCATTTTATTTTTGTGGTGCTGGGAAGTGAACACAGGGGCATTTTATCTCCATGCTACACCCCCAAACCTATTTTATTTTTTGTTTTGAAACAGGGTCTCACTGAGTTGCTGAGAGTCTCCCTACATTGCTGAGGCTGTATTCAAACCTGTGATTCTCCTGTTTCGGCCTCCCAAGTACTGGGATTGCAGGCATACACTACCACACCTGGCTAGGAAATGTTCTAAAAATACAAATAGTGATTGTTAAAAAGATATACACCTTATAATTTCCCTTTTTTTTCTGGCGGGGCTCACAGAAACTTCCTTAGCCACCTGCTACCTTGCCTGGGTCTAAGTTATTACTACTTAAGACTCTCAACCATCAATGTAAAATAAATGAAGCATGCTCTTATGCATATTTCACATTCCCACTTTATTTCAGCATGAAATGGAAATGAACACATACTGGAAAAACATGAACTATAGATTCCAACAAACCTGAGTTTGAACCCAGTTTTGCCATTTTTAGTTATGTAGTTTGGCAGTTCCTCTTTCAAAACCTTCAGTTTCTCATGTAAAAACAGGAAAACTCTACCCCCCTGGTAGATTTAAGGTATACATAACTCATGTTTCCCTAGTTCCTACCAGCTAGTCAGTGTGAATATACAATCAATTTTGTGTAGCCTGTACATTTTTGTCAGCATTAGAAAAATTCAGTATATAGTATAATGGCCTAACTCATATAGCTATGGGAATACAGCAATTAAATTTTTGTCAGTATAACTCATTGTAAAATATAAAATGCATTTTCTGGTCTTATTCCTGTCCATTATCTTCCAAGAATTTCTCCTTGGTCCAGAGAACTCCACTTTGTTCCTTAATCAGCACAATTAGTATGTCATTGATATTTGAAAAGAATTCTAAACAATTATTTACTTTTAACTCAATGGAAATTATTGCTTAACTTAATTCTCAGTTTAATGCCTAACAGAGAGTAAATTTTAAAAACTATATGTTCTCTAAAAGTATAGGGATTAGTCTAATTATTTGATGACCTTTTGAATTCCATTTCAACTCTTAATATACTACAATTATACAGTGTGTATTACCTTAGTTGTCACCTAAATAAAAATGATAAATTTTGATTAGATGAGTGATACAGGTCAGTCTGTCTCTCAGATTTTGTTATTCCTGACTTTGCAATCCTAGTACTCAGGCTACACTGTAGAGTAACACTAGATACCATCTAAACTCATGAACAGCAAGTGTTTCAAACTTACTATTTTTTCATAATATATATATTTTTTGGTACTGGGGATTGAACCCAGGGACATTCTACCTCTGAGCTACAATACCAGCATTTTTTATTTATTTATTTATTTTTGAAACAGGGTCTTGCTAAGTTGCTGAAAGTCTCACTAAAGTGCTGAGGCTGGTTTTGAACCTGTGATTCTCCTGTCTCAGCCTCCAAGTACTGGGATTACAGGCATGTGCCACCATACCTGGCTACTTATTGTTTTTATAATAATCTAGAAATTTACTAGATACTAGATTACCTCTTTAATCCCTGGAAAACATTTTCACAAGCTGCTTTGTAATTAATTATCAAATCAAAATGTCTTCATTTGTACTGAAATTTGTACTGAAATTTGAATTTTAGACTACTTTCTTTTGGTGTCTCCAAATGAGCTCCTACTGCCATGCACAGCTCCAATGCTACAGGAGTAAGGGGAAGCAAGAGTAGGTAGACACAATAGTGGATCAGCACAAAGCCTGAAGTGATGGCATCCTTGGGGGAGAATGGTGGTGCAGGAATGGCAAGGACACTCTTCCTGATAATGACGCCACATCGAAGCCGCACGTCTTCTGGTTTGCAGCTGGACCTCTCCCTCTGACTGGCTGCCAGGCAAATCCAGATTTAACAACTTGATTTAACTGTCGCAGACAGACAAGGATAGGACATGTGCTTTGGCAAGCTGACCTTAGGAATTAACATAGGAACATGGATGTGCAAAGCTATGATTAGGCAACTGGCCGACTCAGCCTTCCTGCCTTAGCATTCCAGTTGATTCTATAGACATCTGCAAATGCTCAGCTCTTATTCCTCAAGTGATGCATGGCTACCACTGGCTCTGCAGCAAAGCCAGCTTCCTGCTGATGGGAACTTGTGTGGACCTGTCCTTGTGCCAGGGAAAAGGCTGGAACAGCAGAAAGGATGTATACTTCGGATTTTAAATCCTGGCTTTTACACTTGCTATCTGTGCAACATTGGGCAAGTGAGTTAACTTCCCTGTCTTTCACACCTATAAAAGAAAAAACTAATAAGGATTGGAGATGTCTGTAAAGACACTCCCACATGTCATTATTGAAAAGGTAGTTTTATGATTTATATAATTTTTTAATAGTAATTATTATTCTCTTTGTGGGCACTATTGAATGGCCATATCTCTAAATTTTTCCTATTTGTACTTTTTTTACATGTATTTAACTAGGCAAATCTTTTGTTCAACTCATAAAGAAGGAAAAGGGGAGACATTCAGGGTTTATTCTTACAATGTTATAATATATATATGTATATATGTATACATATATATATATGTATATGTATATATATATATATATATGATATTTATAGGGTCCCTAACATGTTCCAGGCACTGTGCTCAGTGTTATACCTGTGTTATTTGTTTTACCCCATTTTACTAGGAGAAACTGAGTCATAGTGTAATTATATAAAATTTCCCCAGATCAAATGGCAGAGCCAGAGCTTGTGGCCAGGTATACTTTGTCATTCCACTCTAACGCCTCTCTGCTTCTAATTTTGGACTCTTAATAATCAGAGTAAGGTTGCAGATAAGAATATGAGCAAATGTGTAACTGGTAAATAGAAGGGCAAGAAGTAGATTGTGTTTAATAGGAAGAGCACGGTCACTGCTATTAGGCTGGGTTTGAATCCTGACTTTTCTCTTGCCAGCTATGCAACTTTGAGCTAGTCCTTCCACCTACTCTCAATCTGTGTTTTCCTCAGCTATAAAATGGAGCTAATAATAGGACCTCCATTGGGGGAGTCTTGCTAGCTTAGGTGAGGTTGAATGTCTGGTAATCAGTAAGCATTCAACCAATATTGGGCTTGTATATCATGGGGAAAAAGAGGAGTATTTGAGTACCACAGAAAAAATTAATTTGCTCATTAAAATTTTTCTTGAGACACCTTGATAATAAAGCTTCTCATTAAATTTAGGCTCCTCCCAATATCAGCCATTTTCTTTTACATGGCTACCGTTTATTAAGTACCTATCATAGCACAGTTTCCTGGGCACTTTGCATGCAAGCCTTCTAAACTTCATATCAAACCGGTAACTACTAGCATGCAATCATACAGATGGGGACACTGATGGATATAAAGATAAAGTAACACATCCAGAATTCCAGAATTACACTTATACAATTAGTGTGTTGGCAAATCTAGAAGACATTTAGGACTGCTAAAAAGTGCACATTTTTTTCACAAAAGATTTTCTTTCTTAATTAAGACTACCTATTTCCATTGTAGACATTGATAACTCAGCAGCCAGACATGGGTCTCAAGAGTCTCACATTGTTGGCAAAGTTAGGGCTGTGGACAAGATTTTTCTATATCTGGACTTTGGAAGGCTAACATATTGTTTTGTCTTTTGTTTGCTTGGTTTTGTTTTTTTTTTCTTGATATTCAAGTGACTTATAAGGTGTTTGAGAGTACCAAAATATTTGTTTCTCCTTGCACTCAAACATCATGTTTATGTTTTGAAATAATTTTGATCCCTAGCACCACAAAATATAATATATCTAGATCCAATAATGATTAAATGAGAACCTGGCCATCACAAAATTGATTTAAGATAAATCTCTTTGGAATATATGTAAGGTATATTGTTTTAGAAATTGGTCTTGTAGCTCCATCTTATATTTGTTTAATTTCTATTATCATGATATATAACTATGTGTCCTGAGAATCATCTGCAACATTTTAATTTGACCTTAATATATACCAGTAGCTTATATTATTAACATATATGACATAACATGATAGGGCACTCACACAAGTTTCTAGTCAGTATCTTCTAAAGAATTTACATAAATATAACATTCACAAACCCAACAGATATTATTTATCAAATTATTAAATCTCAAATAATACATATATTATTATTCATATGTATGTAAAATTCAATAACAAAATAACTAGTATTAAAGCTAAATGCCAATAATTAAGGTAATGGTTTAAATGTTGTCTGTTTCCTAGACATGCCCTACAATCTGTTCTTGTTTTCGGAGCTCCCGTGAAGGTTAAATCTTGAATATTTCCATTTTTAAATTTGAGTTTGGTAGGCTATTATATGCAAGTTTTCATCAGGATTGTATTGTTTGCCAGAAAACCATCATAAATATTATAATTTCATCAATGATTGATGGGTTCTTTCAGCTGAATGTGTGACATTCTCTGTTGTTATGTAGGTTATCCTTTTTACAACAAGGTTTATATCTTGGAATGATTTTTCAGTGGTTTACATTTTTCAAGAGTTCCCATTTAATTATTTTTAAAAGTTAATTGGGAGCCAGGTGTGGTGGTGCATGCTTGTAATTCTAGCACTTGGGAGACTGAGACAGGAGAATCACAGGTTCGCAGCCAGTCTCAGTTACTTAGTGAGACCCTCCACAACTTAGTGAGACTCTGTTTCAAAATAAAGAATAAGCCGGGCATGGTGGCACACGCTTGTAATCCCAGTACTTGGAAGGCGGAGACTGGAGGATCCAGGTTCGCGGCCAGCCTCAGCTACTTAGTGAGGCCCTCCGCAACTTTGTGAGACCTGGTTTCAAAATAAAGGATAAAAAATA